>BQNB010016806.1:3061-32457 GCA_026074375.1 Tanacetum coccineum | reverse complement strand
TAGCCCAAGTACCATTGAAACTACAGCCATTATTGTCGAAGCCACCTTCATGACCATGAAAAGCTTTAACGACCTTAACCCAAAGATCATTTAGGGAAGAGAACATCCTCCAGCGCCATTTTTGGAGAAGAGCAAGGTTAAAAGCTTTAAGGCTACCAATGTTTAAGCCTCCTTTATCAAATGAATTTAAGATGATTGGCCACTTGACCCATGCTATTTTCTTGCCGTCTGGATTACCTCCCCAAAAGAAGTTAGACCGAATTATTTCCAAATCTTGAAGGACCGATTTAAGGGCTCTAAAAATCGAGAGATAATAGATGCTGAGACTTCCTAACACTGACTTGATAAGGGTCAGACGACCCCCTATAGAAAGGAGGTTAACTTTCCAAGTCGAGAGTCTCAAGTGAAAACGATCAACTAACATCTTCCAACTAGCTATGGATTTCATGTTGGAGCCAATAGGAAGACCTAGGTAGTTGAAAGGGATATTACCTGCAATACAACCCGCATTACTAGCCATATTAGAAACCTCTTCCTCGTTGACCCCTATACCGTAGATATTAGATTTGTGGATATTAATCTTGAGCCCCAAAACAAGATAGAAAACATGGAGAACACGAATGATGTTTTCCAGGTCTCTAGCGTTCCAGTCAGTAGTAATGATCACATCATCAGCAAAGAAAAGGTGGGAAATATTGATAGTAGAGTTATTAATATTAATGCCACTAATCAGACCATTACCCACTGCTTCGGCGAAGGCATTATGAAGACCTTTCATGACCAGGATGAAAAGAAAATGTGATAGGGGATCTCCTTGTCTAAGGCCTCGATTGATAGAGAATTTAGACGTAGGGCTACCACTGACAAGAATAGAGGCTCTTGAAGATGAAAGACAAGCTTTAATCCAAGAACACCATTTATATCCAAATCCGAGTCTATCAAAATCCACTTTAAAAATGAGGAGCTGTTTTTTTCTTTTTTTGTTCCATTCTATGATTTAACTGAGAATGATGGGGCCGTCAAGAATTTAACGCCCAGCTATAAAGGCTGATTGCTCTTTGCTAACAATATTATGAATCACTTTAGATAACCGATTTGCTAGAATCTTGGCAATGATCTTATAGCGGATGCCAATGAGCGATATGGGACGAAAATCAGTGATGAGAGTAGGATTGTTAACTTTAGGGATGAGGGTGAAGAATGAAGAGTTAGCTCCATAAGGCAATTCACTTGAGGCGAAGAAGGAATTAATGAAATCGTACAGGTCCTTCTGAATGATGTCCCAATATTTCTTCACAAAAGCGAAGGAAAATCCATCAGGACCAAGAGCTTTACTACTTCCACAATCCCAAACGGCCTCCTTGATTTCCTCAAGAGTCACCAGTCTTTCAAGATAATCCCGTTCCGTACTATTAAGGGTGTGAGAATGAGGAAGGTTAGGAAACAAAACCTAGGAGTCTTGAGCTTGGAATTTGTCTTTGTAAAATTGAAATAATGCATCTTTGATCAAGCAAGGGTCCGTAATCCAAGTGCCTTCTACCATAATACCATTGATCATCTGATTTCATCTTTTTTGATTGATTAACCCATGAAACAATTTTAAGTTTTCATCCCCTTCGATATCCCATTTGACCCGAGCTTTTTGAATGAGATCCATCGAAGCTAACTTATCAATTTTTTCGAGTTCATGGAGAATATTAAGGCGATTCTCAGTGTCAGAAGGTGAAGCGGAGCCCTCATCAATTTTCTTCTCAATGGAGGTTATTTCCTCAAAAGCCACGGCTTTTCTGTTTCTATCCATTGTCTTATTGTTGTTGTTCCAATGCCGAATCTTAGCTTTGAGGATACAAAACGTTTCGTGACATTTGATAGGGAACTCGGTTTTATTGGAATCAAGCAAGTCCCATTCGGATTTGATGAGATCGTCGAACCCATCTCTCAAAAGCCAGGAATTGTACAATTTGAACGGAGAGGGGCCAAAATCAATTTTGTCAACATGAAGGAGAATAGGGTTGTGATCCGACCATATCCTATCAAGAGAAATAATACGAATGTCTGGGAGCAAATCAATCACATCTTCTGAAATAAGGAAACGATCAAGTTTACTAAGCTTAGTACTTGCTTTATTCATCCAAGTAAAATAACGGCCTCTAATAGGGAGGTCGACCAAACCTGTAGCATCAATGAAAGAGTTAAAATGATCAGCTTCAATGTTATTAAAAATAGAACCAACCCTTTCTTGCTCATTCTTGACAGCGTTTATGTCTCCAAACATAATGTAGGAGCCATTATGGTGATGCATGAAATCTTAGAGTCTATTGTCTTGAGGGCCATATATATTCACCATGTAACAATCTCTTACTGAGTTTTTCCAATTCCCTTGATAATAATAAAGAATCATCGCACCAAATAGACTCCTTTGAGAATAAATTAGGATCCCACACAGAGATGAGACCTCCAGAGTGAGCACGAGCCATACTAGAAACATAATCAAAAGCAAAGTTACCCCACATTGTTTTGAGCCTAAATAGCTCAAGACGGGTCATTTTTTATTCTTGGACCCCTAGAAAATGCACATTGTGTTTAATGCAAAGGTCTTTGATCCACATTCATTTTCTTCTTTTCCTCGTTCCACAACTGTTTATAGACAAAATATTCATTTATCTGCCATGTGTATCCCGATTCCATTGATCATTTTATTTAGTGTTCTTTTACAACCTCTAACATCGTAACCAAGTGAGTTCCCAACATCTATAATTTGATTAAGCTCGTGTATGAGGGAAACACCTTTGATATCTTTCTTCTTATATCTAGCAAATGATGTGGAGCATTTACTAGAGAATGAAGGGCTCTTTTTCATGAACTTGAAGCCTGGGGGTCGACTTAAGTCGGAAGACCTCAGCCTTGCATTTAGGATTTGACACTTTATTATTGACTTCTTAATTTGATGGATGTTGAGGGATGATCTTATGAATATCTTCTTCACCTTCTTTATTATCCCCATTGTGATTCATTTTTTGTTCAAAGTCTTAATCATCAATGTTGTTAAGATTGGTTTGAATGTGTTCCAAATCGTCAACTGAATGATCATCAATGGATTCGGATGAAATATCCAAATCCTTTAACTTGCCATTAGATGAGATATCAATGTAGTCGTCATTGATTTTGGTATACAAGAACCAATTTCCTGAACGGTTGCCTTAAATAAATCTTTATTGATTTCAACTTGAACATTTTCAAAAATTAAGCGATGAGATTTGGTGGAGATACAGACCCTACCCGAGCTCAAAGCACTAGAATCCTACTTTTCAAAGAAAAGAAATTTCCCAAAGATGCATGAAATCTTTTTATACGCGTTAGAGCCCTATGCACAAAGAGGTAGTCCACTAATTTCAATCCAAAGAATACGTTCATCTACTTTAAAGTTAGATGAAAGTGCTCTTTTTACCGAGTATAACCTTTTGAGGCTTTCGTTTTCTTAAAATTTAGAGCAAGCTGTAGATGAAGGAAATTGAATCCAAATCCAATAGCCACCAACATGATGGATGTTCAAATCTAAAAAACCTTCATTCTTACATATAGTGTACATGTTGCTCATGGATTCAATGTCTTTCAGTTTCACAAGGAGTATTGAGTATGTATTAACCACATTAATAATGTCTTGGTCATTAATAGCGATGATGCGTTTTGGATTGGTAGGAGTGAGGTTGGTGATTGGTTTTGGTTGCTCTGCTTTGGTTTCTGGAATTGCATTATTGGTGATGTTAGTGCTCAATAAAGGGAAGGCATTTTGATTGGAGAGATTGTTGGAGGATTGTGCTAGTTTTGATGTTTGAGGTTTAGGATTAGGGTTTGAACGTTGGTTAATGGCAAAGGTAAGAAAAAGGTGAAAACTACCAATCCAAATGTTTGACAAGGATTTCACAAACACATTTGCATCATTAACGCCAAGAAATCTAATGAAACCAAAACGTTTACTCCTTTAGAGAGTTTGTTGGCAATGAACGCATCAACCAATCGGCCATGGGGGGCACAAACGGTCCATAATCCTTTCGATGTTAATGCCGGAGGCATGTTCGTCACATAAAAGGATGTAGATACTTTCTTTAGGTCCTTTTGGTAGGGGTTTCCAATCGATTTGGAGTTCTTGTTGCGGGTGGTCCATGTCCACCCATTGTGATCTGTTGATTTAAATTGTTTACCTATGATGATAGAGAATCCCTTCCTCCCCCTCCCCACAGAGAAGGAAGAGAGATCGGAAGAGAGGTGGAGACAAAAGAGTGAAGGTGTGGTTGGGGGTGACGGTGGTGAGGTGGTGGTGATGGGTAGGTGATAATGCCTAAATTATACATGTTTTCGGCAGCGTTATTTGCATTTATTTGATCATTTCTCGTGAACTTTCGGTACTTAATCAAGTATATTTGATATTATATGTTCTAGGTATGTGTCGTGGAAGAATACGAAAGAATACACCAAGATTTGAAGTTTAAACGAAGAAATAATTGAAGATAAAGATTCCCCGATACCTACTCACTGTTTTGGTCATAACTCGGTCATATGAACTTTGTTTTAGTTGGTTCAAGCGGCCACGCGTCCGGGAAAGAATTCTATACAATTTTTATTTTTGGTCCAAGAGCTGAAATTGCCCCAAGTGTGGCGCACTTGTAAATAAGTGTGGCATACTTTTCCACCTGAACGAAAATTAAAGGAAATTAAAGGCAATTAAATGCCATGTGCATTAACACCCAAAGTGTTGCGCACTTTTTTGTAAGTGAGGCGCACTTTGGCCCCGAAAAAACCTATAAATACCCTCTCAAACCATCCCATAACACACATCCTCACACCACTTTCTCTAGTTCGTTTAGAACACTCCAAGTGGGTGTTTTTGGTGAACTTGGCTTGACAAACCAAGGAACCAAACACCGCCTTCAAACCACCATCACCACCATCTACTACCACCACTCTCCACCATAAATTTCTAGGTTATAATCCATCCAAGGAAGTAGCATTGAAGTGTAATTCGAATCTATAAGCGATTGTGACAGAATTGTTCATAGTTTTCGGGTTTTACTTTGAATATAATAAAGTGTTCTTGGGAAATTCATGTAAAATCACTATATTTTGCTCTTGGAATTTGGTATAATATTGTTTATCCTTTGACTATGATCTTTATTGAATTCATGATGAATGTTATGTGTTTTGTTACTTGTTTGATTATGGAGTAGTCAGGCAATATGTGATCTTGGATGTGGAGAGTTTGGATATGTGTTTATTAAAATGATTAAACATGATTTTCTAAGTGTAAAGGCAGAAAGGATACTTATAAACTTATGTTTTATCATTCCATTTACTATATTGGTTATAATAACTTATAAAGGCCGAAAGGATTTGTTGTTATTAATCGATATAATCACTTGTTATATTTAAAGGCCGAAAGGATTTATAACTTGTGATAACTCTATTTTCTAAACTTATAAACACTATCCTAAACACTTCATTATCAAAGTGATCATTGCCTAAACAAACATACCTTAATCATTTGATTGAATCATCCTTTTATTGCTTTCTTTGCAATAGTCAATTTATGTACGTTTTGGTTAATTTGATCCGTGACAATCTTATTAACCTTAGCACCTTAATTACAAACTGTGAAAACTTCAATTCCCGTGGAACGACCTGGACTTACCTAAAGCTATACTATACACGAACGGGTATACTTCCCGAGTGTTGTGTTTTTAGTAAAAATCGGTATTTCTAGTATTATAAATTTAAAGCTTGGAAAACACACATCAATCACTAGTTACATTACCTAGCGCACTATAACCCTTGATACATATTGTGAGAATTAAGCCTATTCCTTTTCCAAATGTTACTAAAAATTCCACAAAATTTATGAATGTGTCGGTGACGTAGTGGAATTAGAACATGGATGGGATATCAATAGAGACCGCGAGATTAGTATTATGGATTTAGATAGTAAGAAAACATGTTCAACTGATAAATTTCTATGATTAAACAGATAGCCTCCATGTCATAAAAATAACTAACCACGTTGGTTAGTTAATTCCCGTGTAACCCTTGATTACTCTTATTTTTAGAGTAAAACCTGCTGAGCCATTCCTTTTTTACCAATGTTGCTAGTTGCTTTCGTGTAAAGTTTTGTATTTCCTGTGTCAAAGTGAATTTCTTTTTCTGTAATGGTCGGTAAATCTGTTAAATTGCATGGGAAAAATATGTAGGCTCGTATGTTTGCTTACTTAGGATTGAGGGACTCATGTCCGAAGAAGATAAGAGTATTAAAGGAAAAGGAATATCCAGATGAATATGTTAGTGAAGGGTGTAATTATACGAGGGACGAATTATGATAATGAAAACGGTGGAATTAAACCGAGATGTATTGTTTTAAAAAAAGAGAAGGAAGAAAAATAGTCGTTTCAAAAGAAGTTTATAGAAAAGGAATCACTTGGAAGGATCGATTATTCGTTGATACGTTACAAAAATCAACGATGTAAAGTCTTGTAAAAAGTGGCCGATATCACCACTTATGTAAAAGTATGTAAAGAGCGGGATGTAAGGGAAGTTGATCGTTATGGGAACGCCAAATTAGGTTGTCTTTGTCATTTCTGTGATCGAGACGTCTGTCTATATGTTCGAGTCTTTGTCATGGAACGGTCAGGGGAAAGTTACTAGCAACCGTAGCTTATTTTTTTGATTAATCTATTTGTTTCGTAAATTTTACTTAACACCCATTTTACTTCCCTTTCCTAGCAACTAACCTTAGTGTCTACTCGAATAAGGACTTGTTCGAGCATGCATGTCTATTCTGTCGTTACAGCCATGTATGCATGTCTCAGCTGCCTTGTTGGATGACGACTTTCGATTAAAGTTAGAAGCTCCCTACCCTATATCATTCTTCATCCTAACCGCTGGTTAAACACGAACAGGGATGTGATTGGATTGTATATGTCTATTCCGTCGTTACGGCCGTGTATGTATAAAGCTGCCTTGTTGGTGTGGTACTTATGATGAAAGACAATTGAATGATCAACCCTAAGCCTTCTTAACCCAATTTATCTTTTGACTTGTTTCTCCTTAGCTTTAGTGGTAGAGATGTGTATCCTTGCCAAGCCTATGATACGAAACTAATCATGACCGATCATTTGAGCGTACCAATCAAATGTTGCACCCTAGATTTGTTGAGTGATCTGAGTGTTTTCAATTTTAATATTTGTTGAGGAGTGGTTATGTTCAGGTGATTTGGACAAAACGATGCCTTAAACTAGAAAATCCTCTACTTCGGCGTAGGACACGCACTTTTTATAACCAAAAACTTTCTAAGCTTCTACTTGAGGACAAGTAGGATTCAAGTGGGGGATATTTGATGACATCAAATAACGTCACTTTATTATATCATTTATCCTATCTGTTTTGCCTACTTTTATATAATTATTGCATTATTTGGTACTTAATTGCTTTAAAGTTGATAAATGCAGTAATCCAGGAGTGTTTTGTGAAGAGAGCTAAAAGGCGGCATAATTTGGAGCTAAACATGACACACTTTGAAGAATGATGATTTCTGACTACATACGCCGTATCCAACAAAAGAGATAGGGCGTATCAGCGCCTGAACTTCATAAGAAAACGGGTTTGACTAATTCCCAATATGACGTATCCCTTATGTTTTCATACGCCGTATCCATGAAGATAACTATTCAAAAATATAGTAAATCAAGTAAATTGGGAATGATATCACTGATCGATTAAGAACGTAGCGTGCACTCCAAGGAATCTGCCCAATTACGTCTGTTTGACTAGCCAGATACGACTATCGAGTCTTTTTCAGACCAATATAATAGAAAACTCTAAAATGAGTTTTTTGGGCAATATCATATTCTTTTATAACACATATATCGAAGAAAATTTTAGAAGAGAAGATCAGCCACCAAGGTCAAGCATTGATCACGAATCCATAGAAGACATCGTGTAATTTTTACTCTCTTAATCGTTTGATTTTCAATTGTTTGATTATGCTTGTATAATTACAATGGTTGTGGGCTAATACCCTCGGGTATTAGCCATCTTAATGAAAGTTTAATGTTTGGTTTGTTTTAAAATTAATTTCTTAATTTATCGTTGATTGTTTAATTATGTTTATCACCTCATACTTGTTTATGTGTTTGAATATGCGACCTATCATTCAACTGGATCTAGTGATACGGACCAAGTAATCTAGATACCGGGATAGCTCTCCATATCGTGTTTTATATTACTGGACCAATAGGATCACAAATAACGTTCTGTCTTTGTCTTTGAATTATGAGCTTAGTTGGACCGGTAGGTGACCCGTTTATGTTTCAGCAATCATGCTCTTAATTAACTGATAAAGATTTGAATAGTGGACTACCAGTATATAAAACACCGTCAAACAATAAGTGGGTAAAGTCCTGTTGGGCTAGGGTTTTAACAGGATCACCACTGCTTTGATTCCCTAAGATAGATTATAATTAAACTAAAGGATGCTTTATGCGGATGCGTTAATTGTGACAGGATTAATCGTGTCTAGGTCTTAGGATGATGTCCCGCCTAAGTCTTAAGAATGATATGCCGCTTCGAGATAAGTAAATCATTGCACTAAAACAAACAAACCGACATTGAACTGGATTTAATATGGCTAATACAGTTTTCTATCATTTGGCTTGTACCGCTTTTCTATCTTCTAATTTTCTTCTTTTGTGTTTATTGTCTATGATTGTATTTGTCACCACCAAACTGTGCCAGTCTCCAGGCTGTAAAAAACCCACCATTCATTAGAAACGTATTAAACATTAGGTTTAAACCAGTAAATAGACTAATTAGAACTAATTAAAATACTAATAGAATATAGGATTAATGTTTCACTCTTAGTGTTCGACACCCTACTTACCGCGAAACTCCATCTTTACCGGGTACACTGCTCGTTAAAGTGTTGTTTTAGGTTTGTCGGCTAAATATAAATTTAAAACTTGATAATCAAATAATTTACCCAATACGACAGCACATTATCATCATTCTTTCTAATTAACTCAATAAACATGACTTCTTTATCGTCCCCCTTTGTGAAAATAACCTCGGTGTTGAATGATTGAGGAACCAATCCGAGCGATTCAAAGAATGAATTGAATTTGAGGACTTTTTCGGTGATGAATGCAACTGACGGATCGGGCGGTGTGGAGGGGTTGACATGGATATTTTCTGGGCGGTCCTTTTCTTCTTCCTCATTCTCTTTTGCTTTCTCATCATAGGAGTCGCTTTGTTTCTCAGAATGGATTGTGATGGCGTTGATAAAACCTTGGAATGGTTGAGCATTGCGGCCTTTACTTGGATAAGAACGAGCAGACAAAACTGGGGAAGCATTCATTTTTGGGTTCTTAACCATATCGCTAGGTAGGGCTCCCACTATTCGATCGGTGATGGCCTTTAATACTGTGTCAATTTGTTGGCCTTCTGCTTTGGTTGTTGTTGGAAATCGGCTTCAAAACCTTGGACAAATTCTGGGTCTTGAGAGCCTGAAGTTTGGATCTAATCTTCTAGATTTGATGATTGTTAAAGACTTTGAGGAGGTTATTGAAGGAACGGTTTCAGCGATTGAAACCATTAGTTGAATCAGTTAGGTGGGGTTTGAAAAATATGTTGGAATTTTAGGGTGTCCTCTACCTAAGGTTTGGGTGATTCTCATGATGGATTATATGTGTCACCTAGAAATACTTATTGTTTGCTTGGGCTTGAAAGGTGTACCACTTACCTCGATTCATCGGTACGCGAGGATGACGTATTCAACAAAGGCTGGCTTCGGAGATCTTCCCATGAAATATCTGGTGGTCGTGTGGACCACACTATAGATTCATTGAGGTAGGACTTTTGTTCACTTAAGTAGGTTAACATCAGTGCAAAGATGAGCTTCAATCAAGCCATTGGAATTGACTTTTTGAGCTCGTCTGAGGCGGCAGTCGGTTGATAATCGAGGGACTCTTGAGGTAAAGCGATTTCCTTTGTCGGACTTAGCAATTATACCTTGGGTCATTCCAACTTTCATTGTCATAGAGGGCAAGGTCCTCTAATAATGCCCAGGATTCTTTGGTGTTTCGGTCATGAAGCTTACCACCGATCGATTGGTCAATGGTTCGTCTCATTACGGGATTGATATGGTCATAAAAATTTTAGACTTAGAGCACTTTTTGTAGTAATTCCTTGAAACGAGTCCATGCTTCTGATAGAGATTCTCCATGATGTTGTTGGAACATCAGGATATCATTGTGGAGTTTTGTGGTCCTTCTTGATGGAAAGAATTAAGCAAAGAAACGAATAGTAATATCCTCCCACGTGGTGATGGATCCTGCTAGAAGATGTTTAAGCCAGTTGCTAGCTTGATCGCGAAGGGAAAATTAAAATAAACACAGGCGTGTTCTTTCCTTGTTTTCACCATTAAGGTCAAGTGAGTCCACAAGTTTTAAGAAATCCTTGAGGTGATGGTTTGGAGCCTCGGACCAAAGTCCGTAGAATGAGCATCCGTTTTGCACCAACCGGATAGCGTCAGGTCAAAGAGGTACCACGTTGTTCCATACGAGGAGCTCAATGGTATTCCTGTAGCCCTCGTGGCTAGGTTTGGAGTTGTCTCTATGTGTATGGGATACGGATTCTCTGTCTACCATGGTGGTTGACGAGAATGGATTACGAAACAATTAACACAAAGAAAAGATAGACTACGAGAAAGCTAATATGCGAAAATTAAAGTCTTACTTGAAAGGATTCAAGCAAGTAGAACTAAGCTAAACTATGATCAATACCTAACTTTATTCCCACGCAACGGCAACCAAAAATTGGATGCGGTTGCGTATGGCGACTTATACAAGAGTTTTCATTCTCCCTAGGCAAAGTACCTAACCGTTGTAATAGTAGTATACGCAAGATTCCGGGTTCGTTATCATTCTCTAGGGGAATAGGTTGGGAAGGCTTGATCACGGTCTAACATAATTCTAGGGGTTGAGAGAAGATTATTTTTGTGTTTTTATGTTTTTATGAAAGTAGGTAAATCTATGGTTTGAGAGGATTTGGTTGGTTTTAGCTATTAAACTAAATAATAAAACATACTCTAATGGTGTATCAACAATCATAATAAAAGATTGTATTCATTTAATCATGTATTACTCCCTAGATTGCTTCTCCTAGTGTTGTTGGCTTTGTCACACCTTTTGATGATCTATTATTTATTTCTTAAGTATGAACGATTACACAAAAATGTCGTTTATTAAAGGGATATTACAAGGACCTAAGAGCTTACAGAAATGCATTTGAAATATATTAAAAGTGGATCAACCATATAAGGGGCAAGGTAGTATGAAGACTGTTACCGATGGTTATCCTTTCTAACATAATCATGTTTCCTAACGACATTCTACAGCGATACAAACAAAGCTGTTTTCTAAAGCTAACATGAATATTCATCACAAAGAAGCAACACCACTAAGATCTACATTATAGGTTTCATACAATCATAAATGAACCAACTATAGGAGTGGTAGACAAACATGTTAAAGATAAAACAAGAACAACTAATATCAAAAACACAAGACTTATTGAATGATTAGATATATTTTACTTGATTATAAACCATGAGTGTTGGAGTTTTCAATTGGGTTTTGATAGCCCTAAATCATTACTATAAGCTGCAAACGAACTAGGTTTGTCTCCTTTTTTACTCTAATAGATACACACTTATTAAAACTATAATTTTGGGTTTGTATATATAGAAAAATCATTGCGACGGCGTCGCATTTTAATCATGACGCCGTCATGAAGTAGAATATTCTAGATCTTTGGCTGGGTCGTGTGAGCTGACGCCGTCGTGATTTCTTGTGACACCATCGTGGGGTGAATTGTGATGGCGTCACGTGTATCTTGCAACGCCGTCTCCAGCCGCTGAGAACATAATCTTGAGAGATGTTGGTGTAGGTCTGTAGTCTTTTCTGTTTCTTCTCTAAATGAGTCCAAGTCACGTGTATTTCCTTCAAATGCCTTCCAAATGCTAAATACCTGAAAAGGAACGATTAAGTACCTATTTTGATCATAAATGCATGATTTAAGGGGTTAAATGACCCCGAAAAAGTGTATAAAATGACACCTCATCACCAACCCATCTTATCTTAACCCACGGCTCAAAGCCTAGGGTATAAATACCCTTCTCCATACATGGAGAAAGGTTGGTTGTTCTATTTTTGTGTAAGATCATATTATACTGCAATCCATTCTTTCTCCCTATTGTTTCTCTCTCTAACTTCCATTTCTTTTATTTTCATCTTTTTATCTTTGATTCTTGGTATGTATGTGATGTAGATTATTGGTCTTAACAATTGGTATCAAGAGCCATGGGGTGAGTTTAGTGTGTTTGTGGTTATTGATTTTGCTTATTTCGAAGTTTAAATTGAAGCTTTTTAGGATCGGCTTATTTTTTATATAAGTTATTTAAATCTAAAAGATTGTTGCTTTCTTATCTACAATCTTTGGTGATAAGTTTGTGATAATACTAAACACGGAAAACAGATTCTTATGGCTTAAAAAGACTCGTCTTATGTTTCCTTTGAAACTGTAACTTTTTGATAACTTTTGAATCATTTCAAGCTTATTTGTTGTTGGTCTTAATCATCAAGTTGTACTTTCCCTGCTTTTGTGCTTATTAGAACCTTATTGAAGCATCAAACAACGTTTTTCAATCAAAAAATCTGGGTTTTAAACTTGAAGAGTGCGGTTTGTGTAAAACTCAATTGAAAGAAATAAATGTTTGCGGTTTGTGTTAGTTTCTCGCGGTTTGTGCACATTTGATTTCTGCGGTTTGTGCAAAACAACATTTATGCTATTTGTGTCACTTACAGGGATAGTTTTCTGCGATTTATGACATTTATATGAAAGTAAACTATGGCAAAAAAATTAAATCGTGCAGTTTGTGTAATTAATTAAATCCTGCAATTTGTGTAAATTCCTGCAGTTTGTGAACAGACAGTTTGCTGCAGTTTGTGTCAGTTATAAGTTCCTGCGGTTTGTGTAATTTACAATTCCTACGGTTTGTGACAAGATTTTCTTGCGGTTTGTGTAATTCACATTTCCTGTGGTTTGTGCATTATAAGTTCCTGCGGTTTGTGACAACTGAAATTCATTTTCAATTCAACATCGAAAATCAAATTCGGTTAACCATTCTCGGTTCAAGGCAATATTAATTAAGGAATTCTAATTTCTACTTGGACTTAAAAGACAATTAACTCTACAACAACAAACCACAACAACAATTCTACTTTCACGGTTTTTTCTTGATTAGTAAAATTCCATAATAGACTCACTTCTTTTCTCGGTTTAAATCAAAGGGACTGTTAAAATCACGTGAACTCAATTGAAATTCTTTAACCACAACACAATCTCTTTATCCTAGTTAAGATCTAACAAATCATTTTTAATTTATACCAAAACAAATAATTCATCATGAACTTATTTTTTTACTCCTATTTCTTACTTCATACAAAGAAGTCAAATTGCATAAACAAACATATGGCAGCTGGTTCAAGAGATCATCCACCAATGCTTGCAACAGGAAGATATGCTCAGTATGAGATATGTTGATACAATAACAAATGGTGATGCCTTAAGGAAATGCATTCTACAAGTTCCTTATACACTTTATACTCTTACAATTCCAGGTCAACCTGCAGCAGATGATTCTCCAGCAGTAGAAGCATAAACAGTTCTTGAGACACTATCAAATATCTCTCCTGAAAACAAAGCATATTATGATGCAGAAAAAGAAGCAATTCACTTGATTTTGACTGGAATTGGAGATGAAATTTACTCAACTATTGATGCATGCAAAACAACTCATGAGATGTGGATCGCCATTAAAAGGCTACAATAGGGTGAATCTCTTAACAAGCAGGATGTCAAGACTAGTTTGTTTTGGGAGTTTGGCAGATTTACTTCAAGAGATGGAGAGTCAATTGAGTCATACTACTCAATATTTTACAAAAATGCTGAATGAAAATGGTGAGGAAGGAAAACTTGTTCGAGTTGATCTAGCAAGTTATTGTTCAGTTTCTTTAACAAACATTCAACCATAATGGTCAAGATTTTATGACTGTTGTCAAGCACCGTTGAAAATTGGCAAGGAATCATGTCACAGCTCTTTAACATTCTGGAAAAACAATGCAAATTGAAGTTATATTAAATCCATACTGAGAAGGGGGGGGGCAATATAGGGGGCTGTGAATGCAAATACCACTAGCAAATTGTTGTTGTTGCTCTATAATATCCAGATCCATAATAGCTAAGCACCAAAATCTCACAAATTCATATGCACCTTCATCAAACCAATCATCTTCTTCGATCTCCATGCACCTACCAGATGCAAAGCACAAAGAGATACGCCAAAACCAATTATATCTCTTCTGAGTAGTTCCGAAGAAGGACATTGATCCGGACAAGCTTAGAGAGTTAAAGATATGCAAAAAACTTAGCACTCATTACAAAGTACTTCAAAAAAGACCTCCAAACATACCAAAAAACACCTTAGAACCTTCCTAAAACACCGAAACAAGCATTTGGTTACATCTCCTAAGGTATAAGAATGACAATCAACTGGGCCAGTTTGGAATCAGAGACAATGACTATTGGCTGGGCTAAGGTGAATGTAGGGCTGTCAAGGTAGTGCAGCAGACGGGGATACAGTGTTTTAATTGCAAGGAATTTAGGCATTTTGCTAAGGAGTGCAGGAAACCAAAAGGGCAAAAGATTACACGTATCACAAAGAAAAGATGTTGTTGTGCAAACAAGCTAAGAAAGGTGTTCCATTACAAGCTGATTGGCTAGAATACATGGATGAAGAAGTCGATGAACAAGAACTGGAAGCACATTACATGTACATGGCAAAGATCTAGGAGGTTCTCTTTACTAATTCAGGACCATCCTTCGATGTTGAGCCATTAGAAGAGGTACATTCTAACAATGACTATAATGTGTTTGCCAATGAAAGACAACATTTTGACCAACTTGTTTCCATTATAAACTGTGTGGTGCTAAGGTTGATAGTAATGTCATTACTGACTCATTGGATATGTGTGATAATGACAATCAGGCTGACCAAAATACTAAAGAATGTGATGATGAGCGTGCTGTGCTTGATAATTTAATTATGAATTTAAAACTTGATACTGATGAAAACAAAAATATTCAAAGCAATTAAAGAAATCAAACACATCACTTTCTCAGGAATTACAAGAGTGCAAGTCTGCACTTGTAGAGTGCAAATCTAGTCTTGGGGAGTCTAATAAAACTCGAGATAGATGCATAATTGCACTTCAGAACAAAGAGATTGAGCTTAGAAGTACAAGGCTTACCATGATCGTATAACTGAACATGAAACACTTGAACGTGAACTAAAAGAAACTCTAGGACTATTAGCTCAAAAAGAACATGACATAAAAGAAGGTTTGAAAGTAAAAGCATATGAACTTTGTATAGTCAAAGAGAAACATGATGAGTTAGTCAAACATAGTCTTTTAACAAAATCAAGTTACAAAGGTCTTGTCAAAGAGAAAAATAAGGTAATAAAGGATTTGAAACTTAACGAAGAAAATGATATTGAAAAATTAATTACGATGGAAAAGCAATTAAAGTTTTTGATATTTATAAACAAAATCAATCAATTCAAACCATTTATATGTTAGCTCCCAAAGGCTCAACGTATAATGGAAGACCAACATTTGCAAATCCTATGTACCTCAAGAAAGCTCCATCTGAAAAGCCTTGTTTGTATGAGATCTCATATGACATACATGACCTTGCAAACAGATTTATCCCTGATAGGGAAGAGACTTTGACTCTTGAACAAGAGAGTAGATCAAAATTGAATAAAGACCTAGTGAAACCATACGACTACACAAAATAAAAAAAGTCTTTATGAAAATTTTAAACCACCATCACAAGAATATCTTTATTAGTTGGCATACACAAATGAAGTTCGAAAGAAAATGTGGAGAAAATCTTTTGTAAAAACAAAACCTCACATTGTTAAAAACATTAGTTTTCTACCTACAAAAAGGTCAATAAGCAAGAGTAGACATGCTTATAATGTCATGACTAATAACATAAATCATTTCAAACAAATTATGGATTTAGCTTGGGAAAGACATACGCATAATGCATTTCGTGCACCAACTGCTGAAGATATGACCTTACTTTTGAAAACTTGTTTGATGCCTCTTGCCCTAAAGACACAAAATGATAGTTTCAAATTTGTAAGTGAACTTAAAAAGGAGATGTTTGCAGACTTTGAGTATGTTCAATCTCTTGAGAAAGAGATTGATGAACTTGAATCTAACAAAGTTGATTTTTCAAACATATATGATCTACTTCTCTAAGAGTGTGTCTTAAATGATGTTATGTGTTCTTACTTGCATTCTTTATCTGATTTAGATGCATATAATGAATTTCAATGCTTATATCTTCATAAAGTCAGAGAATGTGAATGTCTTGCGGAAAAGCTTTTGAAAACAAACTGATCGAAAATGTGTGGTAAAGAAGTTACAACGGGGCTTTTACGATAGTTTTGCTAAATTAGAAAACACCGATTTCTCATGAAATTTCTTTACATAATGGTCATGGAACAAATAAAAAATGACACATTTTGCAAACAACAAGGATCAACTGTATTTCTAAAAGAACGTAAACAATACTTTGAAATACAAGATTTGAAAGCTCAATTTCAAGACAAGAACATTGCAATAAGTGAGTTAAAGAAACTTGATATATGTGAAAACACATATCCGTTTTATATCAAAATAGACCCTAAAAAGACAAAATTGTACTTAAAATGCTTGAATACTGCTTGTTTTGTCTTTGTGATTGTGTAGGTACAGATAAATGTAAAAATCACAAGAAAACGATTAAAACCGGGCAAACACGAACACAGGAATGGAAGAGCACGCAAAGAGCCGGGAAGTTTTCTACAAAAAGGTCAAAAAGTCAGCTTTGGTCAAAACTTGGTCAACCTTAGTCAACTCACAAGAAGACAAAACCCATCAAATTTCCAAATCAGCCCTCAAGATAATCCAAATTGCAAAAATAGCCCTTAAATCCTAACGGTGTTAACTTCTATTAATAGAAGCCAACACCCGTTAACTTTTTATATAACAAATCTAAATCCAATAACCTGGCCCAAATCCCTAATACCCGGCCCAAAAGTCAAACATTTTTTTATAAAAGAAAAAAACCGCGGGAATGTCTGTTGTTACTATTCACCATCTTCAAGGTTTTACCCCAAGCTCAAATCAAGGGGCAAAGTTAAATTGACAGTATGAATGGGTAATTCAAGGGATAAGGTACTCGTTGGCAGATTAAAACGTCATCCCAAAGCCCTCTCATTGGGGGAAACCCAACAAGACTGCATCGTTGGTACTATAGTACAACTCAAGGATGGGATTTTTACACTTGAGTACACTCAGAAAGAATAGCACACATGTCACAATCACGGATTGCCACGCTGGCAATCCATGTGAGCTAAGATATGATCTAACGGCCAAGATTAATCTTCCAATGATTGAAAGAATGAATGGCAGTGATTGATTGGAGCGTCTAACTAATTCAGGGGCTAGAAGTTTCAGAAGAAGGCTATAAATAGCATGCTCACTCACACACAAAGGGAACTTTTTTTTTGATTTCAATTTTCTTAATATTGTAATTTTTAGCTTAAATTTTAAATTCAGTTTTAATTAGCTTTTATAGAGTTTAGCTTAATGTAACTTTTTAGTTTACTCTTTTGTACTCAGCTTATTATTAATAAAATCAACTTTTCCTTTTACTTAATCTGTCATTCAAATTAAAAGCTCTTCTATCTTCAGTTGTCATGTTCACTGTTCCATAAGCTCATACAAGCTCTTATTAAGCTCTTTTATTAATTCAATTTAATACTACTTAAGCTAAATAATCAGTTAAACCTATGCAAAACATGGTGAAATTTAGTTTTAAGCTTATGGATGATGGGGTAACAATGGAAGACCCCATTGGACTTTACTAGCTTATCTAAAAGGATAAGCTAGAGCTATAGAGTAGCTCCTTGAGCCTTTGATGCCTTTGTTTAGCTAAGCATGGAAGGGTAATTCAAGTGATAAGGTACATGTTGGCAGAGTTATACATCACAAGAGGCCTCCATTGGTCAATTCCCAAAAGGGAATGACACGCGTACAAGGAAGGAAACACACCAAGGAATGATTTTTGCACTAAAAGGAGTACAAAAGAAGCACAGGAGTGTCACATCATGGATTGCTACGCTAGCAATCCGTGTAAGCTAAGATTTGATCTAACGGACCACAATGGAGATCCAATCATTGAAGGAATGAAGAGCCAGGATTGATGGGATCATGTAACAAACTTTGGGCCTAGAAGCTTCTCCTGGCAGCTATAAAAAGACTCCTTCACTCTCACATGATCATCTTCCTTTTTCCAAAAAAAAACTTTTAGTTTTCATTAGCTTATGTAATTTTCAATTTTAAATGTAATTTTTCTCTTTAAACTTTTGTAATTTTCAATTTCCAAAGCATTGTAATCCGTTTTAAGTATTAATCAAATCATCATTTAGTTTTTATAATCTGTTTTCACTTATAAGCTCTTATTTCTCTCAAATGTTTATGCTACTGTTTCATAAGCTCATAATAATGGTTCCTAAGGTATGCACTAAAAGGTTTTAAAAGTTATGGTTTAAAGGTGTCAACTGCATCAGCAGTCATTTTAGTAAAACTGTCATTTTCTAGCTTCTTTTTAAGTAAGTTAAAATAGTTTTTAGGTTTTCATTTTCAGCAATAAAGTAGCTTATATATCATAGCTTATAAGTTTGCATTTAGTTTTTAATAAGTAGCTTATTAGACTATCTGTTTTTTAAGCTTTTAAAATTGCATCCTGATTTTTTAAAGAAGTGCTCAGCAGTTGTTAAGCTAATTATTTGTTTTCATAGAGCTTTTTCTATAAGCTCTTGTTGTCAAAAACTCTTTCAAAAAGCATTTTTATATAGCATTTAGGCCAAAGTTTCATTAAGATCAAGTCTCATGTCTTTAAGTTCTTATTTAAGAGCTTAATTTTAAGCTCAAAGTGTGTCTTAGGGACTGTTTGGTTTTAAGTGTTTTTCATAAGTGCTTATTTTGAATTACTAGCTTATGGCTTATTCTGTGTGCTTATTCTTGTTCAATTAGCTCTTTAGGTTAACTTTAGCTTATTAGTAACTTAATTAGTCATAGGCTTTAGTTTATTTAGTATTATAGCTTATTTAGTTTAAGAAAAATTCTATAAAATATAGTTTAGTGATTCTGTCATCTTTTCAGCTATTTTATAGCTTATTTAGGGCTTTTCACAAAAAGTTTCTTTTATTAAAAATGATTATTTTCAGTTGTTCTACAACTTTGCTTTTATAAGTTTTTGAAAATAATAAAAAAAGGGAAAGTGGAAGTTGGGGGTGAGCAAGACTCGAATCTCCGGCCTCAACACATTCAACCCTTTTATAACACACAGACACCATACTCACTACCACTGCGCCCTTGGGTCTTTTTCGTTATACTCTTGCATTATTAAATCTTTATACACGTTTTGCTTTTATAAGCTCTATAAGTTGTATTTGACTTATTTCGTGGCTTATTCGATAAGCTGTGATCTAAAGCTTATTTTTCCTATGTTCTAATTAGTATAAGCTACTTTCTGTATTTTTCTTAGAATTTTTATAGATAGTTTAGTATTTTTAAACATTTATTTTCATTAAAAACTTTAAAAAATCATAAAAAATAGAAAAATAATCAAAAAAAATATAAATCTTTTTTAGAAAATTTTCTTTTATCATAAAGTTTGTAGGAAAATTGGTTTTGCTTTCGTAGGGTCTAATTTGCAAAATTTCGATTTTTAAAGAACGGGATTTGTTCTCGTTCTCGTTTTTCGTGTTTTAACGCTCATTTCAACTCCGTTTTTGTTCTAGTTTTCTTTAAACTTACTTTTTAGTCAAATAGAGTCCATTTAAAAAGAAAATTTTAAGTTAGGTTTAATTTTAGAAATTTAGGGTTTTTGACCTCCGTTTAGGGGTCCCGTTTTGCGTTTTTAGTTAAAATTTGGTTTCCCGTTATTTGTCTTCGTGCTTAATTGTTATAATTTGTTTATTTTAATTTTTAAAAGTAGATAATCAAATCAATCTTTGTCTTCAATTCAAATCATTGTCCGAACATCAAACGTGGTTTCAATTTCACAAATCGTTGGGGGATAACGACCCGGGAATCATACTTCCCGGTTTATATACGTATTATATTATATATATTTGTGAAGATTTTCCTTTTTACCTTTGTCCTCAAGGGTAATTTGGTAATTTTCCATCATATTATATATTTTATTATTACGTATATATAGATTCTGACGAATCACACACCTACATTGTGAGATGAATAACACAATTCTCAATTCTCTCTATCTTTTGTTATTGTCTATCATTCCTTACTCTATTGTTTCACAACACGTTATCAGCACGCTCTTAAAGTGATTTTCGATTTCAAACGAGACTGAAAGATGATCTTGCGGTTTGAACGTGACATCGTCGTTGAGATAAGTTTTTTCTTCCACTTTGATTATTTTTTTAATGGCGTAGATCACTATGCTTTTACTCTTCAGTATATTGGTCGTATTTCTTCTATTGAAAATTCAACCACAAAATTACTTGGCTTCATGCAGTTACCAATATTTTTTATAGTACGTCAATATAGATTCAAATAATATCTTGCCTATGAGGTAAAACTTAACTTTATTATTATTTTATCGCATATAATGTTTGAAAATCTTGACCAAACGTAGTCTATAAGTTATGTATCAATAGAGTTGAGTTCACTAAATTGAAACAAATTTAATTAGTAGTACAATTTAATGACTTAGTTTATTATTGATCGCTACATGTATAGTATTGATGATTAATGATCTGAAAAGCATTACTTGTGTAAAAAATCTTATTAATCCTAAATAAACAGAATCTTGAATCTCAATTCAAGAAATTAAACAAACAATTACCAGAATTAATTGATCTCAATCAACCAAACAAGCTACCAATACTAATCAGGTGTAACTCTATTATCTATCTTGATAATAGTCTTACAAACACAAGAATCAAAAGATCAGGGATCAAGATGATCACAACTACAACGAGAGAGAGAATTAGGGTTTTTTGATAAAGAGAGACAAATAAAAAGTGAATAAACGAAGTTTGCACTTCAGCTTATATAGGCTTCAATTATCCAAGAATCCAGCTTAAGCCCTTCAACTATATAGCATGATCCAAAGAGCACCCAAACTAGAACATAACTGAAAACAAGAATGAAAAACAACACTATTAGTCCCTGTAGTTTTATCCAGGTTAAGTTACATTTTAACATCCCCCCTTAACTTGAACCTGGAAAACATTAATTAAACCCACTTTATAAACCAAAGTTTCATGTTGATTTTTGTCAAGAGCTTTTGTGCAGGTTGAGCTGCAGTGCTTATTTTTTGAGTCTTAATAACTCAAGATAAGTTTTTTTCCCTCACAAAGTGTAAATCAATTTCCAAATGCTTTGTTCTCTCATGAAAGACAGGATTATCTGCAATTTTAATTGCAACTTGACTGTCACAATACAAATTCACAGGCAAAACTTTATCCCACTTAAGATCTTTAAAATCCAAGTTACTTTAGAAGTAACAGATGCCATTGCTTTGTATTCTGCTTTAGCAGAAGACTTAGCAAGAGTATGTTGTTTCTTACTCTTCCAAGAGATCAAAGAGCCATTTAGTTTAACACAAAACCCAGTAACTGATTTCCTTGTAGCAAGGCACTTAGCCCAGTCATCATCCACAAAAGCTTCAAGAGAAGCTTTGGGTTGCCTGACTATATAAACACCTTTTCCATGTTTACTCTTCAAATATCTCAATACTTTTAGAGCAATCTTAATATGAGATCTCAAAGGCTTATGCATAAACTGACTTAAACAATGGACTGAATAAGAAATATCAGGCCTTGTATGAGTCAGGTAAATAAGTTTCTCAATAAGCCTTTGATACTCAGTAATGTTATCCAAAATCTTGTCAGCCTTAGTAGATTCATTGCTTATAGCCAAATTCTGCTCTAGAGCACCGAAGGCTTATAAGCTAACAAACCATATTCACTTAATAAATCCAAGCAATACTTTCTCTGAGACAAACAAAGTCTAAGATCAGTTTCAAGAACTCAATTCCTAAAATATACTTGAGTTTACCCAAGTCTTTTATCTGGAATTTAGTTCTTAAAAACTCTTTAAACTTCTCAATCTCATCAACATTATTCCCTCTACTAAAACACCAAAAGAGCAACAAGTAAAAATGAACAATTTAAAGATTATTTTTGAATTTTTTTATTAATTGAAAAAAAAACTATTTAAATCTAATTAAATCCTAAAATAAAAAAATAGCAAATAATTGAAATTATATTTTTCCTAGATAAAACAAAGAAAAATAAAATTTTAGAAAAAGGAATTACTATTTTTGGCTTTTTAGATTTTAAAATATTAATTTTCTAAGATTTAATCTAATTAAAAGCTTTAAAACAATAAAAAATGCTAAAAATATAAACCCTAAAAATTTTATAAAAATTAAACTAAAAAGAGAAAGTGATGAGAAATTTTATAAAAATAAAAGCCCTAATTTTTACTTTTTAATTAAAGTTTAATTAAACTAATTTAAAACTAAACCTAATTATTTATTAAAATTATTAAACTAACAAAGAAACTTAACTAAGGACTAACTATGCAAGTCCTTAAAGGACTAACAATGCAAAACAAAGGACTAACTGAGAAAACAATTAAAACTTAAAAGTTACACTTCCTACCCTGAGGCCCAACCCCCGACTTCAAACTAAGTCCTTTTAAGCTTAAAAATAAGTTCAAATTAAAAAGTGCTTATTATGAAAAACTTATAAAAGCAAAGTTGTAGAACAAGCTGGTGTGAATAACTTTAATGAAAATATTATTAGCTGAAAACCAATAATAAGCTCAAAAACAGCTTATCAATAAGCTGTTACAGAAAGTGAGCTTTTGAGCTCACTTTCACTTAAACACTTGCAAAATGCTCAAATTAAGCTCAAATTTCAAACCAAAAGCTGTTCTAGAAACCTTAGGATACTAGGAAACTAATTATGAAAAGCTAAACTAACTAAAATCACTTTAAGATTTCTAAATCTAGGAGTAAAGACAGCAAACTCAGAAAAAGAAACTAAAAGTTCTAAAATCAAACAAGCTAGCAAGAGCAATAAGCTATGACATAAGCTGAGCTTTTGGAAACTAGACAAACTACATATAAGCTATTAAAATTATGCATAAAATCTATTCTTATAAGCTAACAATCTTAGTTTAAATGCTAAGTCCTAATTACTACTGTTTTTGGCTTTTTGAGATTTTTTAGAATAAGCTAAAACAGACTTAACTCTAACTTAAGAAAGCTTAAATCTAATCTAAACTAATCTAATAAGCTAATTAAAAGAGGTTTGACAACTTAAACTTATTAATAAAAGCTAAATAAGCCCAACAGTACTAACTTAGAAGTTAGTACTGGTAGCTTTATATCAAACAGTCCCTGAGGGAGATTTTAGGCTTATTTTTAATTAAGCTAGAGGATCCTTATGGATTCCTAGCTTATAAAACCTTTTTTGAGACTTGAAATACTACTTAAAACAACTTTTAAAATCATTTTGAAAATCAATTAAGCTAAGAAAAAGCTAATAGAAAAACAGACAGTAGTAACTGAGGTTACTACTGCTAGTGCAAAATGGCAAAGCCACAAACACAAATTGTGCAGGTTTCCTTAAGGGAAAACTTGCACTTCACACTCTATTTGAGTGTGTTTGAACACAATGCAAACACAAATAAGCTCAATGAGCTTGGATCAAATTTTCACAAGTAAAATCAAAGGGAAAAATCCCCTGGTGCAGGCACACCTAAATTAAACCATAACTATTATTTTAAGCTAAAGCTAAACCTCAAATTCTTTTTTAAAACTTGCTCAAATATAAAATTCTAACTATCTAAAGAAAAATCACTAATTGGTGTTGACTTTTGGAGGTCAAACAAGCTTATCCCAAACATCCCTTAACTACCATGACAAATTTGATTTAGCAACTAAAATGATAATCTAATGAATAAGACCTAAATAACAGATATCATAAAGCTTATATTACCCCTAATAAGCGTAAATCAACAACTAATTAAGCTAAATTTTAAGATCTACAACTATGCTACTAAATTTTTGGATTTTATGGTTTTTATTGACAAGTTATGAAATACTAAAGTCTAAATCACTTAAGCTAAAAAACAGATAAACAAAAACATTTAATAAGCTAGAAATAAGGTAAATAAGCACTAATAAGCAAATAGATTAAGCTATTAAACAAATCTACACTAATAAGCAATATTTAAGCTAAAATTAAAGGACAAGGAAGTAAATAGAAAACTTACAGGATGCTTCAGCTTAACAGAAGCTATTAGGCTCTTTAGAGCTTATCTACTAGCTCTGGCTTATTTACAATAAGCCAGTAAAGGTCCATGGGATTCCTTCCTTAACTAAATCCCCTTCCATAAGCTTATAATCTAATAAGTTCAAGGTATAAAGTTTAACTGATTTAGATGTTTAAGTTGATTAAGGCTTGATTAAACAAGCTCAATCTCAAGCTTATAGACTTGAGAATGCTATATAAGCTTATGACTTAGCTTTTTTGACATAGTAACTTACATTTAAAAATGAAAGAACTATAAAAAAACCAATTAAGAAAACTAACAAGATTTTAAAACGAATTGAAAACGATTACAATACTTCAAAAGAGAAATTACACTAAGTTTAACAATTATACTACTAAAAGCTAAAAATACATTTTTAATTAAAAAATATAAGCTCCTCCTTCCCTTGTGTGTGAGAGGTGTGGGCTATTTATAGACCCTTGGTGAAGCTTCCAGACCTTGTTTGCATCCCACGCCCCTTTTAAATTCAAACCTTAACACTCTACCCAAACATTATATCTCAATTATAGCCTTGGATTAAGAATTGCCCAAACGGATTTGCCAAGCTATCATTCTTGAGCGACAGGCTTGTGCTTGCTATGTGATGCTTCCACATAAAAACCACTTATCTTTTTGTGCTTTCTCTACATCCACGTGTCTTGATATCTTGAGATAGCTAATGAGAGAGCTTGATTTGACCAAATTTATCCTTTCCATCCCCCCCCCTTGTTGTTGAGCTCTGAATTGCCGTTATCGCCCTCAATTTTAGAAAACCCCCTTGTATTAACCCACGGTTAAAGTTGGAAGGGGGATGATGAATAGTAAACATTTTCTTGCGCCCAAATTATAACTGAAACGGGGGTAATTCATTTTAAACTTTGGGAAAATGACATTTTAAGTCCCTGTGTTTGGTTTATAAAAGGTGTAGAGTAAAACAACTTTCATAAATTGCAACATTGGTCCTTGTGGTTATATAAAAAGGGTAAATGGGCTTTTGATTTGGTTATGGATCCGGGTATGGCTTTTAGGGTTTAAGGGCCCAATAAGAGTTAGGGACTATTTGTGTATCTTTTGGAAAGTTGAGGGACTTAAATGGTAATTGTGGAACATTTTAGGTTTTGTCTTTTGTGGTTGACTTCTATTGACCAAGATTTACTGGAGTTGACTGAAGATTTGACTTTTTCTGGCTTTGGCTTCCGGCTTTTGTTCACTCTTCCGTTCTTGTGTCCGTGCTTGCCCGTTTTTGACGGTTTTCTTGTGATTTTTGATATATCCGTACCTGCACACACAAAACACAAATACAAGCATATTTTTGCCATTTTTGGTCTGTTTTGGTTCATTTAGGGTCTTTTTAGGTGTTAACATATATGTGTATTTTACACTTATCACTAAGCGAGATCTAAACCACTACCGAACAATAAGCCAACATATATCTGAAATAAGCACTAACTGAATCCATAAGCTAAACCAAAACAGATTTGTTACGATACAAATAAGCAGTATGAGTCTTATTCGCTTCTTTCTAAACAAATAAGCTAGATCAAAATCACTATGTAAACCATATAAGCTCAAACCAAATCGAACAAGCTATTATTAAGATTATTAGATCTATATTAAGAGCTTTTAGAAAACTTAAAGCTTATTAAATGAGAATAAGCTAGACCTTAGCTTATTATACAAGCTTGAAATCACAAACTTATTTTGGAAAAGAAGTTAAGAATCGTTTAAGCTTTTTGAGGAGCTTATTCAATCTAAACTTTGATTCAAAAATAAGCTGAGAAATAAGCTCAGATTATAAGCGTAAGAAAGACGAGCTTATTACACGATTAGCTTAGAAAAGAAAAGAAGAAAAGAAAATAACCACTTTTAATCACCAAACATCTTCTTCATACAACAAGTAATAAGCTCTTACAATATCCCAAATAAGCTGAAAGATCAGCTTTACAATAAGCAGAAACTGAAATAAGCTAACTCTAAAAAAATTAATAAGCTAAAAACTTGAAAGGAAAATTTTGCTAAAACTAAATCCTAATGCCTGAAACTTGTGGAGTTGTGTTTCCTTATATAGCTAAACTCTAGGGGTAGACCTGTAAATTCCTCACATAATTACCTCATCATTCAGCCAATTATTACCTTGGGATAAAGACATCGTAACCGTCTCATCTGCCAGCGCACAATTGCCCCATTTCTCCAATAGGCTGATGCCACGTGGACATGCATTTGCGTTAAACGAACGCACACACATTTACTCGTACTATCCTTTAGTTGCAAATTGAATAGAGAAAATAAAGGCCACGTGTCGTCTGCTGTATGGAGCAAAAAGAGTGAGTGGGGGAGCACATGAGCTCATTGGATTTAATTTTAGGGCACGTGAGGGACTTGCAACTTTTATTCTTCATTTCAAATTTAGACTTAACGCAAATTTATTGGGTCGGGTCCAATATATTGTGCTTGATATCTGGGCTTGATTAAAATGGGCTAGCTCGAATTTAGGTTGGCTTGGCCCATATAAATGGGGTACGGGCCAGCCCAATAAGTAATGAAGGCACCATAGGACTCGAATTTCCATGCTCTTTCCAATTGCATGCTCGGGGAATTTTTCCGACTTCGTCTCGATCTTGAATAATAAGTAAACTTGATTGAACCGAACCCGAAAATTCCCGTTTTTTGCATTGTTTTCAATCCTTAGTACTTGCAAGACATAAAAATACACTACAAACATATTTGCAATATAATTTTCCATATTTTAGTGTTTTTAGTCTGTTTTATAGTATTTTCTGGGGTATAAATGATGTGTGTTTAAGCACACATCAATGGGTTATGAAGACTATCAAATAAGAAATGTTACCATCTCTCGGGTTTATTATGTGGAAGGATTAGGTCATAACTTATTCTTTGTGGGTCAATTTTGTGATTCCAATCTCGAAGTAGCTTTTCGCAAACATACTTGTTTCATTCGTGACTTAGACGATGTTGATCTACTCAAGGGATCAAGGGGTTCAAATTTATATACTTTATCTATGGATAATTTGTTGCTCTCCTCTCTAATATGTCTCTTATCTAAGGCCTCAGAGACCAAGTCTTGGTTGCGACATAAATATTATCTCATCTTAACTTTGATTATATCACTTCTCTTGCCAAACAAGGTCTAGTCCGAGGTCTTCTAAAACTAAAGTATCAGAAGGATCCCTTGTGTTGTGCCTGTGCTCTTTGTAAAAGCAAGAAACATTCCCACAAACCTAAAGCTGAAGAATCCATCCAAGATAAACTCTATCTGCTACATATGGATCTTTGTAGGCCAATGAGGATTCAAAGTATCAACGGGAGGAAATACATGCTGGTTATCATTGATGATTATTCTCGGTTTACTTGGGTGAAATTTCTACGATCAAAGGATGAAGTTCCAGAGTTCGTGATTAAAGTTCTCAAGATAATTCAAGTTCGTTTGAATACAACTTTTTGTAACATCAGGACTGATAATGGCACTGAATTTGTCAATCAAACACTCAAAGCTTACTATGAAGAAGTTGGAATCTCACATCAAACATCCATGGCTCAAACTCCACAACAGAATGGCGTTGTCGAAAGATGGAACCGTACTTTAGTGGAAGCTGTTCGAACCATATTGATATTTTCAAAGGCTCCGTTATTTCTTTGGGCAGAGGCAGTCGCGACAGCTTGCTATATACAAAACCGATCATTAATCCAAAAATGTCACAACAAAACACCGTATGAACTTCTTCATGATCGAAAACCTGACTTATCTTATCTCCATGTCTTTGGTGCTCTCTGTTGTCCCACTAATGACAGTGAAGACCTTGGTAAGTTAAAACCGAAAGCTGATATAGGAATCTTCATTAGTTACGCTCCCGCAAAGAAAGCATTCCGAATCTACAACAAAAGGACCCGAATGATTATTGAAACTATCCATGTTGATTTTGATGAGTTGACAGCAATAGATTCTGAACAATTCAGTTCAGGATCCGGGCCTAAACTTTTGACTCCTGGAACAATCAGTTCAGGACTCGTGCCAAACATTCCTTCTTCAACTCTGTATGTCCCACCAAAAAAGAACGATTGGGAAATATTATTTCAACCAATGTTTGATGAGTACCTTAATCCTCCACCATGTGTTGATCCTTAAGTTTCGATAGTCATTGCACTAGAACCTGCTGTTTCAACTGGTACACCTTCCTCGACTACAATTGATCAAGATGCACCATCTTCAAGTACCTCTCAAACAACTCAAGAAACACCACCCCCAGTTATTCCTCTCGGTGTTGAAGGTTTCCACTTGACATCAACTACAAGATGAAGCCCTATTATGCTATTTTGATGCTTTCCTTTCTTCCGTTGAACCCAAGAGTTATAAAGAAGCATTGACAGAATCTTGTTGGATTGAAGCCATGCAAGAAGAACTTAACAAGTTTGAACGTCTTGAAGTTTGGGAGCTGGTACCTCTTCCAGATCGTGTTATGATTATTACCTTGAAGTGAGTATACAAGGTGTAATTAGATGAACTAGGAGGTGTATTGAAAAATAAGGCTCGTTTGGTAGTGAGGGGATATCATCAGGAAGAAGGCATAGACAATGAGGAATATTTTGCTCCAATTGCTCGACTTGAGGCCATCCGTATCTTTATTGCATTTATTGCTCATATAAACATGGTCGTCTACGAAATGGATGTGAAGACCGCATTTTTGAATGGCATACTATGTGAGGAGGTCTACGTTAGTTGTTGGGAAATACAAGTCAGAAGGTCAAAGTACTGCTAAGTTAAAGGTCAAAGTACTGCCTGCTCAGTATGGAAAAGTC
>BQNB010016805.1:0-71030 GCA_026074375.1 Tanacetum coccineum | reverse complement strand
TTTAACTTAACGTTTACGGTTTAAGAGCAAACGCGTAAAACCCTAAAAATAAATTGTGAATTACATAATGTCATACAATGACCTAAAATACGAGGTGTTATAGTTTACTTTACTTGCATGCCATGAGTTAGTTAATGATAACTTTGTAGTTATTCTTCACTAACAAGTGGTATCAGAGCCTCAGGTTTGTAAAATTTACTTTAGTTTTTAAAACCTAGATCTTTAAATGGCTGTAGTAAATGATGTACCCCAGCTAGTTGACAAAAAAGGAGGTAGCTACGCTGCTATTGCTCCTAAACTAGAGCCAGAAAATTTAATAAGTGGAAAAAGCAAATGCTTTGCTACTTAGCGGGAATGGAACCCTATTACTTAAAATGTATTAAGGATTGTTCAATTCAGCCACAAATAGCTGATGGTGATGCTAAGCCTCAGTCCTAATGGACCCCAGATAAGAGGAGAGCGGTCGTTCAAGACCAGCGCCTTAAAAGCATCATTATGTCATGTCTACCAGATGACATAATGAAACTAGTCATTAGCTGTGTTTCAACCAAAGAAACATGGACTGACTTGGTTCACAGCTGTAAAGGTCCCTCAGATACCAAGGAAAACAGGATCATGGATCTGAAACTTGAGTATCAAACTTTCAAGGCTAAGTCCACTGAAAGTCTCTCACGGACCTACACCTGCTATAAGACCCTGCTCAATGAGCTTGCCAATAATGGTGTTAACCTCTCTAAACATGAAATCAATGTTGGTTTTGTGAATAGCCTCCCTGAGAAATGGCTAACCTTCTCTTAAGGACTGAGGAATGCCAATCATACTCAGACTCTTGACCTTGCAGATATCTATGGGAGGTTTGTCTATGAGGACAACCTAATCTAAAGAAGGTATTCTTACACAAAAAGAGCCCTCATTTACTACACCCTCAAGGCAACTATGCAGATATCTTCCTTTCTTCTGCCTGTTCTTTTCTAACAAGTTGTGTTTCAGCGAAAGAAACATGGACTGACTTAGTTCACAGCTTTGAAGGTCCCTCAAATACCAAGGAAAATAAGATCATGGATCTGAAACTTAAGTATCGAACTTTCAGGTCAAAGTCCACTGAAAGTCTCTCACAGACCTACACCCGCTATAAGACCCTGCTCAATGAGCTTTCCAATGATGGTGATAACCTCTCTAAACATGAAATCAATGTAGGTTTTGTAAACAGTCTCCCAGAGAAGTGGCTAACCTTCTCTCAGGTACTGAGGATTGCCAATCATACTCAGACTCTTAACCTTGCAGATATCTAAGGGAGGTTTGTCTATGAGGATAACCTAATCCAAAGAAGGTATTCTAACACCAAAAAGGCCATTATTACTACTCCCTCAAGCACTCCAATTTCTACTTCCTTCTTTTCTAACAATGTCATTCAGGATTTCTAAGAAAATTCTGATGATGAAGTAGATGAAAGGTATAGTAAGGAGTATCTAAGAGACTTAGATATTGTGTATCATAAAAGAGCCCTATTGGCAAACTCAAAACATTTTATAAAAATAAGAAACAATTTCTCAGGTCAAAAGGCAAATGAAAACACTGAATGTTACAAATGTGGCAACAAAGGTCATTTTGCAAGAGACTGCTTTTCTAAAACGTCTGAACCTTCTTACAAATCATCAGTGAATAATTACTCATCAGTGTCTAAAGGCTTTTAACCAAATTTTACTCCAAAACTTATTCAGTCTTCTTCTAACTTAAATAATCAAGCTGATCCAAAGTTTCAGAAAGATTACAAGGCTGAGTACAAGAAGATGAAAGCTAAGCTTGCACTCCTTGAGGCAAGTCTCTTAAGTTCTCAGAACCCAAAGAACTTCCAACCAAAGAACAAAGGTTTAGTCGCTGAAACCTTTGATTGGGATGAGGAAGAGGTTTTTGATGAGGAAGAAGTCACTCAGGTCAAGGTACTGATAGCTCTAGCTGACGATGAGCTCATTGTTAGAAAGAGTCATGCTCGTAATAGTGAAGAGGTCGACATCACCATAAGAAAGGTAAACACTCTTCTTCTATGGATGAAGATGCTGATTGGCAAAATTACCTAAAGTATATCAACATTGATCTTAAGTTTGTTGAAGATCAGCGATTAAACTTACTTTCTAAGTATAATAAAATGGTTTTTGAATTAAATAAGTGTAGACATGAATTGCTAATCCTAAAACAAACCAAGCTTGATGCTGTCACTTTTCAAATTCAAAACACTAAACTTATAAAGTTAAATCATGCTCTTCAAGAACAACTCAAAGAGGAGAAAAAGATCAATGAGCTAAAAAAGGTTAGTCAATGCATCAGTGAGCAAATTCCTCACCAAAAGAAGAAAGTTCTTGGTGGTGAATTACTCATTGAGTCATCATCTAAAAAGAATGAAAATGAAAATCTTTTCGTTCATGCTTCCATGGGATATGACCAAGAAATGGTTCCAAAAACCAAAGGCTGGGTTGAGAGACTCAACCCTGACAACAAGCTTCCAAACTTTAATACTAGAAGAATTTTAGTCCCTGAAATTCAAGCTATCAATGAGTCTCTTGAACCCAATGAAACTTTAAATACCCTGAATCATCCAAAGATTATGAAGTTGAATCCCTTACTCCACTACCTCCCCTAAAAAATCTTTAGGGAGCTTCACTAAGCTCAGAGGTAATGCCATTGACCTTTCAACCCCACTCTCCAAAAGAAAGACCAGGCTTAGGTATCATGAAACATACAAAGCCTGAAACACAGGATTCTTCTAACGAAAGTGTTTTAGGAACTGTCACTGCTAGTGAATCTAAGCAAACCACACCTTCAGTTCCTACTGAAGTCAAAGACACTGAACAAGAGTCAAAGTTAAATGAATTAACTAAACTTGTTCAGATGTTAATAGATGAAAAGGTCAACTCTGACCAAAAGACTCAAGAATCAAATTCAAAGATTCAAAAGGCTGAGTCATCCAAATTAGTTGATTCATCTAAAATAAGTTGAGACTCTAAACCCAAAGCTCATAGTACTAGCTCATCAAAATCACTCAGGCCCAAGCCTATTCAAAAGCCACAACTCAAGTGTGAACTCTATCACTATACTAATCATTCAACTGATGATTGCTATAGGATTCTCTACTGCATGATATGCAAAAGGGAGGATCATAGGACCTCAGATCATGAGATGTATATTGCCTTACTAAAAAAAAGTGAAAACTACAAGGCTCGGCCTTATCAATATGCATCTTCTTCCAAGCAGATCCTAAGAGCAAAGGCAAAGCCTTTACCACCATGCACACACTGTGGTTTTAATGATTATATACCTGATGATTGTAGAAACTACCCTGAGTGTGGAATCTATGGAAGCTATGATCACTCTACCTCAGGACACAATCGTGTTATTCAGATTAGAGGAGGATTAACTAGCTGAATCCTTTTAGTCTAATGAGTCCTCAATTGGGTAAAGGTTAATAACAATGTGGATAGCACTATAAACATTCCACCTCTGACACAATGAGTTTGATCACTTTAAAAGAGGTGAGAAAATTCAGGCTGCAAAGGCCAGGGAGCCTACCAAAAAGTGGGTTCACAAAAGAAACTAACCCAGAGTTTATTATTTATGCAGAGACACATAAGGGCGCCCATCTGGTACCTGGACAGTGGATGCTCAAGGAGTATGACTGGTGTCAAGAGTTATATGGCACATATAGTAAAACACCAGCGTCCCTAGTAGTGTTTGGTAGATTAATCATCTTGTATTTACGAGGGGATTTGGTTCATAAACTAGAGGGTTATAGTTTTTCAAAAGTAGCCTTTATAAATGGTCTTAATTACAATCTAATTAGTATATGAATAATTACTAAATACCAGATAAAAACTAGCTAAAAACAAACTTAATTAACAAAACTTAACTACTAAATAAGCCTTAATCAAAGATCTAAACTATTTAAACTAATATTTTTGGATTTTATGAGTTTTTAAGACAGAAATTGATAACTAATGATCTATAACTATTTAAGCAAAAATAGATAAGGACATATAACTAATAAGCACTAGAAGAGATATTTAAACACTAATAAGCAAAGAGAATAAGCAATTAAGCAATATTAAGCATTTAAACTATAACTAAGCAATTTAAAACTGAAATTAAAGAAGAATGAAAAGAGAAACTTACTTGATCCTTTAGCTAAACAAAAGGAACCAATAAAGGCAGCTACTAGCTCTCTAGCTTATGAATAAGCTAGAGTATAAGTCCTTGGGATCTCTTCCAAGGTAAGATCCCCTTCCAAAAGCTTAGATCCAATTAGATCCATAATATGTTTAACTGATTTAAGGTTTAGATAAGATTAATATCGAATTCAAACAGCTCTATTTCAGCTTATAGACTGAAAGAGCTTAATATGAGCTTATTGAGACAATATGACTTATTAAGAGAGCTTAAAGGTTGAAAATAAGAAGAGCTTATGACAAATTGAGACTGAATTTCATTAATTGAAAACTGAATTACATTACTAGAAAAGGAAAATTACATTTAAGGAAAAATACGAATTTAAGCTACTAAACATTACTAAAAACTAGATTATAAAGAAAAATTCAAGACAGCCTGTGTGTGTGAGAATGAGGCCTATTTATAGGACTGAAAGAAGCTTCTAGGATCTACAGCTCTGCCCTCCAAACCTTCAATCTCTGCCATTCATTTCTTCAATCATTTGATCATCAATTGTGGCCGTTTGATCAAAATGTGGACACCTGAGGATTGCCAGGCTGGCATTCTTTGATGTGACGTTTGTGTTAGTTTTGTGAGTGAGTTTAGCACAAAACCCATCACAATTTGTGCTTCTTTCTTTGATTACGTGGCCTTTGAGCTTGGGCTAGGATAAGTATCCCCTTGATTAGACTAATTTGACCCTTCATTTGTGCTTGCGCTTCCTTGAATTGACCAACGCACCCTCTAATTTTGATTTGCCCCTTATTTTACCATGGGGGTGAAAACGGAGGAGACGATGAATAGTAAAAGGATTTCCCGCTCCTACTTTGACAGTTAAAACTGTTGAACTTTGGGAAATTTGCACATTTGGCCCTTGTCTTTCTCTTCTCTCTTTCAAGTTACAAATAACTTTTGGAAATTGCAAGAATGGCCCTTGTAGAAGAAAATTGGCTAAGGCTTTGGATCTTTGGCTTCTTTTTGAACTCTTCTGATTCTCGTGTCCGTGTTTGCTCGCTTTTGACTGTTTTCTTGTGATTTTTGACTTATCCGTACCTGCACACACAAAACACAAATACAAGCATATTTTTGCCATTTTTGGTCTGTTTTGGGTTTATTTGGGTTATTTTAGGTATAAATGGATATGTGTATTTTACACCTATCACTATCACATCTTAATTTCAAGAACATTAATAAACTTGCCAAACAAAACAAAGTTCTTGGTCTTCCTTTCCTAGTTTATTTAAAGGATAAACCTTGCACAACATGTGAAAAAGGGAACCACCATAGAGCTTCATTCAAAACTAAACAAAACTTCTCTATCAGGAAGTGTTTACATCTTCTTTATATGGACTTATTTAGACCAATAAGTCCAATGTCCTTAAATCATGAGAAATATACCCTAATCATTGTTGATGAGTACTCAAGGTACACATGGGTATACTTTCTCAGGAAGAAAAGTCAAGCACCCGAAATGATTATGTCTTTTATCAGGATGGTAGAAAACCAAAATGATGTAAAAGTCAAACAAATCAAAACTGATAATGGGACTGAGTTTAGAAATCATGAGCTTAAGAGTTTCTATGATGAGAAAGGAATTTCTCAAAATTTCTCTTATCCCTATATAACTGAACAAAATGGTGTAGCTGAAAGGAAAAATAAAACTCTCATTGAGGCTGCTAGAACTATGCTGAATGGATCAGTATCTCTAGCACTTTCTAAATGATGCATTAGAATGCCCTGCTTTATCAAAATTGAATCAATCATTGTCAAAATACATGATAAAACTTCCTATGAAATATTCAGGGAGAGAATTCCTGATATCAGTTACTTTTATGTGTTTGGATGTCTTGTGTTTATTCATAACCACAAGGATCATCTTGGAAAATGTAATGCTAAAGCTGATGATGGATATTTCTTAAGATACTCCTCTGTCTCAAAGGCTTTCAGAGACTATAACACAAGAAGATAACAAATAGAGGAGACTTATCATGTAACATTTGATGAAAGTATGGAAGCCATCAGGTTTACCAATACCTCGGTAGATGAGATAGGAATTGATGATTCCTCTAGATATCCTCCTGATGAATTTCAAGAGGATGATCCATCTAGACAATATAAGGAAGATTCTGATATCTCATACTACATCATTCCTCATGGACGTTCACTCACTAAAACTACCTAAGAAAATCATGTTCCCTAAGTAATTGCTCTTAGTGAGCCTGAAATGCCTCACACTAAGGATACTGAAGGTCCTCCTGATCTAATCAACACTGAAGGGACACATGAACAAAATGTTTAGAATGATCAAATGGTCACTCAACCCACTGATGCACCATTAGGGAACAATACTAAAATTCCTAGATCCATTACCGAACCTTTAGTCCCTGATGTCACTCAGTCTCACATCTCAAATCAAGCCTCTACAAGTTCTCATCCTGCTCCTCAGGATAGATGGTCAAGAGACCAGCACATTAAACTTGTAAATATCATTGGTAATCCTGGTGAAGGCATGCTTACAAGAAGCATGGCTGACATGCTTACAGCTGCCTCAGCTAGTGAATGTCTATTTGCTGATTTTCTCTCTGAGATAGAACCTAAGAAGGTATCTGAGGCACTAAAGCACCCAAGATGGATTGATGCCATGCAGGAAGAACTGAATCAGTTCTATAGAAACAAAGTATGGAATCTTATTCCTCTCCCTTATAGAAAAATAGCCATAGGTTCTAAATGGGTATTCAGGAACAAGTAAGATGAACATGGTACAACCACAAAAAACAAAGCAAGGCTGGTTGCACAAGGTTATAGTCAGGAAGAAGGAATTAACTATTATGAAACCTTTGCACCAGTAGCAAGGATGGAAGCCATCAGGATATTCCTTGCTTTTGCCACATACATGAACTTCAAATTTTACCTAATGGATGTCAAAAGTGCCTTCCTAAATGGTAAAGTAAAGGAAGAAGTTTATGTCAAACAGCCTCCTGGCTTTGAAAGTAGTGAGTTCCCTTACTATGTCTGTAAACTTGACAAAGCTCTTTATGGTCTAAAACAAGCACCAAGGGCATGGTATGAGACACTCTCTACTTTCCTTATTCAAAATAAGTTTACGCGAGAAAGAATAGATAACACATTGTTTATCTATAAATCAAAAGGAGAAGTTATCCTTGTTCAAGTATATGTAGATGACATCATATTTGGCTCAACAAGTTATAAACTTTGTAAACAGTTTGAGAAACTGATGACAAATAAATTTGAAATGAGTATGATGTTGGTAACTCACTTTACTTCGCTGGTTGCAAATCAAGCAGGATGACAAAGGAATCTCAATTTGTCAAGAACAGTACACCAGGAACTTACTCAAGAAATATAAAATTTCTAATAGTTCCTCAGTGAAAACACTCATGGTTCCTCCAAGCAACTTAGGTCCTGATTTAGTTGGCAAATCAGTTAATGAGACCTCATATAGAGGAATGATTGGGTCACTAATGTACTTGACTGCAACAAGGCCTGATATCCAATTCTCCAAAGTCCTATGTGTAAGGTATCAGTCCAATACAAAGGAATCACATCTAACATCTATGAAAAGAATCCTCATGTACCTGAAAGGTACTCCAACCCTTGGTCTGTATTATCTAAAATGTTCAGGATTTAATCTCAAAGGGTATTCAAACTCAGACTATGTTGGCTATAACATGGATATAAAAAGCACTTTAGGTGCCTGTCAAATACTTGGTGAAAAATTGGTTTGTTAGAGTGCCAAGAAATAGCAGTCAGTGGCTATGTCCTTAGCTGAAGCTGAATATGTTGCTTCTGCTGGGTGTTGTGTAAGTATCCTATGGATGAAAAGTTAACTCAGTGACTATGACATCCATTATAAGATGGTACCCATCATTTTCGTTTGTGGACTACACCAGTGCCATTTGCAATATCCAACATCCAGTACTTTCACTCAAGAAACAAGCATATTGATAATTGAGATATCATTTCATCAGGATCACATACTTAAAGGATGACTTGATTTACGCTTCTACCACTGAGTATCAGTTAGTGATATCTTCACTAATCTTGGATGAACCTACTTTTTTTTTATAGACTGAAGCAGAAGTAGGCATGTTGAATATCTTTAATCAGTATTCACCTATTTAATCATGTTCGGTATGTGTATAGTCTTTCTCCCTGAACACCATATCCCTGAAACCCTTATGAAACCCATAAACACTGTGGGACATATTAATGAAGTTAGTAACTAATGCTCCAAGTCTTTAGTTTATTAATGTCCTAGGTTGTTAACTGAACACATTAAATAAGGAACAAATATTCCCTGTCTAACTGTTATCAAATAGTCATGGGCCCCCACTTCTGATTTTACTTAATTAACCCTAACATGCATTTAATGCTCACTCCTATGCACACAATCTATTCCCAAAATGTCTAATCAAAAGACTCTTGACCGTTATCCATATGTCACAGCTACAAAGTGAAAGACAACGAAACGGCTAAACAATAGCTGTAAAAGAGGGAATCGTGCAACTAGTGGGTTATAACATTAAATGCGTTCCCAAAACAATTTTAACTTTGTCCAAAATGAAAATTTTAAAATAATCAAAACCTTTTCACATACCCTTTATAAATACTTTTCAACAAACAAGAACACACACACAAATTTATCAAAGCATACAAACTCTGCTCAAATTCTCTCTCAAAGCAAACGTGTGGGTGTTCTTTAATTTTTTGTAATAAAGCTTAATCTTAAACTTCATTTCAATTACTTTTAAAAGGTTGTTTTCTTGGTCAATTGTGTTCAACACAAAGATATCCATCTTTGTTTTGTTCCTTTTGATAACATATCACATATTTCACGGCAGCGATCAGGTTGAAATAAGCTTGTGACCATCTGGTGTGTGATATTCTGCCATTAAAATATTTTATTTTTAAAACAATATTCATATTACAATGGCAGAACAACAAATAATCAAGTATGTTCCTCAATGGACAAACATGACTATGGACAAAGTGATTTTTTAGACCAACAATGTGGTGGGTAACTTTAACTACCCATCAAATGTGCCTGCCTACAAGCCCATAATGAAATTTTTGTGAAACTGTCCTTTGTACAATGCTTTTACCAACTGTCCCTCAGTGGTCTATCAGAACTTCCTTAGGGAGTTTTGGAGTACTGTTGTTGCCTTTGACCCTTTTCCATCAACTGATGAGCCTGAGAAACGCCTACTCAAGGAATTCCTCATTAAGTTTTCAGTTTTAAATGGGCAAAGACCTTTGACCCTTGACTTTGACACCTTTTGTTCTTAATTATAATAATGGTAAATATGTTGATCATCCTACACCTGAGGTTGTGAAGAAAGAACTGGGAAAAATTGCCATCAACCCGAGTTACCTGGACAAAACCCCAGTCCTAAAAAACTCCTTTCCCATGGCTTGGATAATTCTATTCACTTTTGTGATTCAGGTTCTCGGCGGGAACTACTCCTCCACTGAACAACTAAACTCTTTCCAGCAGCTTTTAGCCTATAGTCTCATTATTGGGACTGAGGTTGACATAGGGGAGATCATTTATAGTGATCTCGTAACCAAGCTACTGAATAAGTCTAGGCTGAAATACGTTTCATACCCTAGATTTATCTCATGTGCTTTACAAGTGTTATTGGGTTCTGAATACACTCAGGATAAAAAATTTAGGTTTCTACCCCCAATCTCGAGTAACTCTAATTTTACAAAGGACCCATCCAAAGTCACTGATATTGAATTGACGGCCCATATGATTGCTGTAAACAATCAGAGGGACTCAGTGTCTCTACCTCCTTTGGTTGCAAAGCCAAAGAAAGGGAAGTCTCAGACTGTGGCTTCAACCTTACCTAAGTCACAGGGCCCTAAGGCTTCACGTGCACTCTCTAAGAAGAGCAAAAGGCCTAATTCCAAAAAGAAACCCATTGAGACCAAGCCAACGGAGGGTTCTGAGCAAACCCACTCAGTCTCTTCAGGCATCGTACCTGATCCCCAAGATCTAGAGAGAGACATACAACCTCACTGTACAGGATTGCTTCCACACTCGATGGAATGGCACTCGTAAATCAAACCTTTTGCCTGAGGTACTGCTATTATCCCAATGACTTAGGGTGGAAACAAACAAATCCTTGCCAGGGACATATCCTTTTACGACTCCTGTATGAAGGCACGACCTAAACCGCATGTGCTGAACACGTTCTGACGGTAACTTGGGGACAAAGACTCTGGGGGAAAACATTACCACCCGTGTATGGAAAATACACACTCATGTTGCTGATCTTTTCAGGGATGGTGTAGTACCAGGTGGATGAAACCAATCCAACTAGATAGAGGTATCGGTCCTGACACTAAAACGAAGGCAAGACTTCTTCTGAAGTGAAGCCAGGTACTAAACCTTTACAACTCCAGACCTTTGCTGACATTCAAGCCTACCTGCTCTTTGAGGATGCATTAGATAAAGACAATGATGAAGAGGAAGTGCTTGCTGCTGGGGATGACATGGATGAGGATATTCAGGCTGCTAAAGAAGTTAGAACTCCCTCACCAAAGCAAGACCAGCCTGAACCCTCTCAAGTTCAAGAATATGCTTTTGACTCATCGAGTCCTGACCTTAAGAAATTTGATAACATACTTCCTCTCACTGAAATACAATTGATCAAGTATCTCAGGAAAGTGTCCAGAGTTCTCTTCAGTAGGATCGCTGAGAGATAATGGGAACACCATGAAGAAGCAGCCGTCTCCTATGCTGATCTCAAGGCCTCCATTGAGCAATACTATGCTGAGAACCTTGCTCACAGAGATCAGACTGACAAACTTGTGGAAGCCTCCATGAGTTCTCTTGATAGAAGCAGCACTACTATCAGTGATCTCTACAAAGGCCTGGATGTCATCACTCTACTGTAGATGAAGTGTTTTATCCCTGAATTAACGATTTTAAGCTTGTGTTTCAACGATTTTTAACTTGAATCTTCATCTATAAGCTTTATCGTTAAGATTGCTTCTACAACAACATCATCAAAATCTTTTTCTTCCATTTTTTGGTATGATTCGTGGTTGATTTTTGATGTGTGGGTGTGTATTTTTTGATTGGTTTGAAACTATGTGTTTTGTGTGTGTTTAGTTAGAGAGAGAAAGTAGATCTGAAAAAAGGACGGGGTGTGTGTGATTAGGGGATGGTATGTGTGTAAGGTAAAATGACCGAGATGCCCCTTCGCTTTTTTACTAATATTTCTTTTTTTAATCAATAAAAATGTATTAATCTCATCCCTTGATTGTTTTGAGATGGATGACTGAGATTTTTCCCCCTGTATCCAAGGAAAGAAGAGTTTCCAATATAACCTCCCTCAAAAGTATTGACATCAAATGACATGTAAATATAAAAATTTTAGTTCTTTTAATGCTCCTAAACTTATGTCAACCCTAAATAAAATAAGAGCATTTACATTTATATCTTTACGAGAGTTCAATATTACATCAATGTCCTTCTCACTTTTGTAATTACGTCAATATGCTTTCTAAACTTTTGTAATTACATCAATATCCTTCGCAAGCATTTGTAATTATATCAATATATTTCTCAACATTTAAATTCTCATGTATATTCAAAACTCAACATAGTATTACTCGAGGCCAAAAAATAAATATGAACAAATTAATATATAGTAATATTATGTTTTTTCATATTTATATCTAAACTTTTGAAATTATATTATCATGTTCTTTCATCACTCGAGGCTAAAAATGTATATGAACAATATAATTATGATTAATATAAAAGATAAATAAGAGATGAATAATAATTTCAAATTTTAAAATTAATATAATTATGATTTAATTAATTTTGGAATATATATGAGTATTTATAAGTTTGAGATGAGTATTTAAAAGTTTGATAAGGATATTGATGTAATTACAAAAGATTGAGATATTGATGTAATTACAAATAATGAGAAGGATATATATGTAAATGAGAAGGATATTTATGTAATATTAAACTTAGGGAAGGATATACATGTAATTCTCCCAATAAAATAACTAATATATATATATATATACTCTACGATATCGACAATTGAAAAGAATTGAAGTTTTATTGCAAAGAATTAAAGATTTATTATAAAGAGACAATTGAAAATTTAGTTACGAAAATATTTATTGGAAGACTTTGGTACTTCTAATGGTCACGTGCTTGACTCCACGTAAGACACTACACAATAATAAAATGTTACTTTTTTATTTTTACAAATTCTCTCTCCAATATTGATATCGTCTTCTTCATTTGCTCTTTTCTACCATTACCAGAACATTTTCATATCTAAATTTTCTTCACACTTTTTTCACATCAATATAACAAGAATTTAAAATTTGATGCCCCCACGTACTTGATGCCCTGGGTCGTCGCCCAGCTCACCCAATATCAGGGTCGGCCCTGTACATATGTTTCAATTACTCATATCTCAATCATTATATTGTTGATTGCCTTAGAGCACTAGGTATGGTGTTGAGCCGTAGGAAAAAGTGGTGCCACATAACCACTTTTTTCCATAACACCAAAACCCCCCCAAAAACACCTTTCTTAGTTAACACCATAATTTCTCGTGTTATGATGACCCCACTTTTTTATTTTATTCATTTATATAACAAAAATAAATTATTAAATAAATACTAGGAGCTTGTCTTTTGAACTATTTGTACTACCAACAACTCAGAAACAACTTTTTCATTTCCTCATTTGACCACGACTACCTTTTCACTTCCTCTTTCGTTCAATTACTAGCCGCCTGCAACTTTGTTGGGCCAATGTCATTGCCAACTGATTCCTCACTTAGGATTTGAATATAAAATAACCTAAGTGTAAATATCCTTTAACAATTCAAGGTCATTGAGTGAATAGTCGCTTAGTGAGTTACCTTCAAGATGCATAGCCTGAGTCAACAAGAAAGACTCTAGCATTCAGTAAGGCGGTACTCAGTTAATGAAGCCTTAGCACAAGAAGAAGGAGATGGGTTCAGTGAGTTGTGGCAATAGACTCACTGAGCCCCATACAATCTTCAACAACTAGAAGACCCTGAAGACAAGAGACTGAAGAATAGGCGGGATAGTTTGAAAGCAGATAAGTCCAAGCTCTTATTTCCTGAAGTCAACTTATCCTGAAGAGGGTATAAGACAAGTTCAATGTCAGGACTGAACATAGAAAGAGCATTTGTCTCATATCTAGAATAGAAATTGTAATTGAGATAAAGTTGTACAAATGTACTAGCGTATTAGGATTGGGATTAGTGCTTACCACCCATGTGGGTGTGACTCTACCTAGATAGTATAAATAGAACTCTTGTAACAGAGTAGATATCAAGTTTGTGCATTCAAAGTCGTAACTTTCACAAACACACATCTACTCCTCCAAATCTACTAAGTCCCTGAGCAAGCTCAGTTGGTTAGCATAGTAGTTAACTTTGCATAACACTTTAGGTTTATGCAAAGTTATTAGCGAGGAGATCACGCACACACATATTGTCATTCAATCCCCATTGTAGTTCCGCATACAATGGGGTATAATTCTTAATAAAAAGAGTTAAACGTTGAAAAGTTATTTTTGTGTCTTTTACCTATTAGTTATATTTACGTACAAAAATCTTTTTAAAGAACAAATTGTTTACTTTACGTGCTATCCATGAGTTAGTTAATGATAACTTTGTAGTTATTATTCAGTAACTAAGTGGGAACAACAAGTGGCATCAGAGCCTTAGGTTTGTAAAACTTACTTAACACTAATTTTTTAAGTCTTTAAAACCTAGATCCTTAAATGGCTGCAGTATATGATGTACCCCAACTAGTTGACAAAAAGGGAGGTAGCTATGCTGCTATTGCTCCTAAACTAGAGCCAGGAAAATTTAATAAGTGGAAAAAGCGAATGATTTGCTACTTAGCCGGAATGGAACCCTATTACTTAAAATGTATTAAGGATGGTCCATTTCAGCCAAAAATAGCAGATGGTGATGCTAAGCCTGAGTCCCAATGGACTCCAGATGAGAGGAGGGTGGTCGTTCAAGACCAGCACCTTAAAAGCATCATTATGTCATGTCTACCAAATGACATAATGGAATCAGTCATTAGCTGTGTTTCAGCCAAAGAAACATGGACTGACTTGGTTTACAGCTTTGAAGGTCCCTCAGATACCAAGAAAAACAGAATCATAGATCTGAAACTTGAGTATCAAACTTTCAGGGAAAAGTCCACTAAAAGTTTATCACAGACCTACACCCGCTGTAAGACCCTGCTCAATGAGCTTGCCAATGATGGTGTTAACCTCTCTAAACATGAAATCAATGTTGGTTTCGTGAACAGTCTCCCTGAGAAGTGGTTAACCTTCTCTTAGGGACTGAGGAATGCCAATCATACTCAGACTCTTGACCTTGTAGATATCTATAGGAGGTTTGTCTATGAGGACAACCTAATCCAAAAAGGTATTCTGACACCAAAAAGTCCCTCATTACTACTCCCTCAAGCACTCTAATTTCTAATGCCTTCTTTTCTAACAATGTCATCCAGTATTTCCAAGAAAATTCTGATGATGAAGTAGATGAAAGGTCTAGTGAGGAGTATCTAAGGGACTTAGATATTGAATATCAAGAAAGAGCCCTTTTGGCAAATTCAAAATGTTTTATAAAAAGAAGAAACAATTTCTCAGGTCAAAAAGCAAATAAAAATGCTGAATGTTACAAATGTGGCAACAAAGGTCATTTTGCAAGAGACTGCTTTTCTAAAACGTCTTAACCTTCTTGCAAATCACCAGTGAATAATTACTCATCAGTGTCTAAAGGCTTTCAACCAAAGTTTACTCCAAAACTTATTCAGTCTTCTTCAAACTCAAATAGTCAAGCTGATCCAAAGTTTCAGAAAGATTACAAGGCTGAGTACAAGAAGATGAAAGCCAAGCTTGCACTCCTTGAAGCAAGTCCCTCGAGTTCTCAAAACCCAAAAAATTTCCAACCAAAGAACAAAGGTTTAGTCGTTGAAACCTTTGATTGAGATGAGGAAGAGGTTTTTTATGAGGAAGAAGTCTCTCAAGTCAAGGTATTGATGGCTCTAGCTGATGATGAGCTCACTGTTGGAAAGAATCATGCTCGCAATGGTGAATGGGTCGACATCACCATAAGAATGGTAAACACTCTTCTCTCTGTGGATGAAGATGCCGATTGGCAAACTTACCTAAATTATATCAACATTGATCTCAAGTTTGTTGAAGAGCAACGATTAAACTTACTTTCTAAGTATAACAAAATGGTTTTTGAATTAAACAAGTGTAAAGATGAATTGCTAATTTTAAAACAAGCTAAGCTTGATGCTGTCACTTTTTAAATTCAAAACACTGAACTTACAAAGTTAAATCATGCTCTTCAAGAACAACTCAAAAAGGAGAAAAAGATCAATGAAAAATGGCTAACTAGCTCAAGAAAGTTAGGCAATGTATCAGTGAGCAAATTCCTCACCAAAAGAATAAAGTTATGGGTGGTGAATTGTTCATTGAGTCACCATCTAAAAATGAATTAAAATGAAAATCTTTTTGTTCCTGCTTCCATGGGGTATGACCAAGAAATGGTCCCAAAAACCAAATACTGGGTTAAGAGACTTAACCCTGATAGCAAACTTCCGAACTTTAATACTGGAGGAATTTTAGTCCTTGAAAGTCAAGCTGTCAATGAGTCTCTTGAATTCACCAAAATTTTAAATACCCCTGAATCATCCAAAGATTCTGAAGCTGAATCTCTTACTCTACTACCTCCCCTGAAAAATCTTCAGGGAGCTTCACAAAGCTCAGAGGTAATGCCATTGACCTTTCAACCCCACTCTCCTAAAAAGAGACCAGGCTTAGGTATCGTGAAACATACAAAGCCTGAAACACAGGATTCTTCTAAAAAGAGTATTTCAGGAACTATCACTATTAGTGAAACTAACCAAATCACACCTTCAGTTCCTACTAAAGTCAAAGACACTAAACAAGAATAAAAAATAAATGAATTAACTGAACTTCTTCAGATGTTAATAGATGAAAAGGTCAATTCTAACCAAAAGACTCAAGAATCAAATTCAAAGATTCAAAAGACTAAGTCATCCAAATCAGTTGATTCATCAAGAATGAGTCAAGATTCTAAACCCAAAGTTTATAATACTGGCCCATCAAAGTCACTCAGGCCCAAGCCTATTCAAAAACCATAATTTAAGTGTGAACTCTGTCACTATACCAATCACATGATTAATGATTTATATAGGATTCTCTACTGCATGATATGCAAAAGGGAGGATCATAGGACCTTAAATCATGAGATGTATATTGCTTCTCTAAAAACGAGTGAGAAATATAAGGCTCAGCCTTATCAGTATGCATCTTCTTCTAAGCAGATCTTGAAAGCAAAGGCAAAGCCTTTTCCACCATACATACACTGTGGTTTCAATGATTACAAACCTGATGATTGTAGAAACTACCTTGAATGTAGAATTTATGGAAGCTATGATCACTCTACCTCAGGACACAATCTTGTCATTCAGATCAGAGGAGTAGTACTAGCTGGATCCTCTCAGTCTTAAGAGTCCTAAATAGGTGTAAAGTGTAATACATGTGGAATCATTGTAAACTTCACCACTGACCACAATGAGTATGATCACTTCAAAAGAGGTGAAAAAATTCAGGCTGCAAAGGTCAGGGAGCCCACCAAAAAGTGGGTTCACAAAAGAAACTAACCCAAGTTTATTATTTGTGCAGAGACACATCAGGGAGCCCATTTGGTACCTGGACAGTGGATGCTCAAGGAGTATGACTGGTGTCAAGAGTTATCTACACAAATATGTAGAGCAACCAGGTCCTAAGGTAGTGTTTGGTGATAACTCATCTTGTATTACTGAGGGATATGGTTTAATAAACTGTGGGGGTGTAGTTTTCACAAAAGTAGCCTTTGTAAATGGTCTTAAGTACAATCTAATTAGCATTAGTCAACTCTATGATGCTAAGTATATTGTACAATTTGATGATAAGCAAGGAACAATATTTAATGCTAACAAAGAAATTGTCCTGATAGCACCTAGAAGAAATGATGTTTATGTCCTTGACATGTCATCACTGACTCCAAATGGAGCCTGCTTCTTTGCCAAAGCCTCAGAAAGTGTAAACTGGCTATGGCATAAAAGACTATCACATCTAAATTTCAAGAACATTAATAAACTTGCCAAACAAAACAAAGTTCTTGGTCTTCCTTCCCTAGTTTATTCAAAGGATAAACCTTGCACAGCATGTGAAAAGGGAAAGCACCATAGAGCTTCATTCAAAACTAAACAAAACTTCTCTATCAGGAAGTGTTTGCATCTTCTTCATATGGATTTGTTTGGACCAGTAAGTCCAATGTCTATAAATCATGAGAAATATACCCTAGTCATTGTTGATGAGTACTCAAGGTACACATGGGTTCACTTTCTCAGGAAGAAGAGTCAAGCACCTAAAATAATTATGTCTTTCATCAGGATGGTAGAAAACCAAAATGATGTAAAAGTCAAACAAATCAGAACTGATAATGGGACTGAGTTTAGAAATCATGAGCTTGAGAGTTTTTGTGATGAGAAAGGAATTTCTCAGAACTTCTCTTCTCCCTATACACCTGAACAAAATGGTGTAGCTGAAAGGAAGAACATAACTCTCATTGAGGCTGCTAGAACAATGCTGAATGGCTCAGTACTCTCTAAGCACTTCTGGACTGAAGCAGTCAGAATAGCCTGTTATACTCAGAACAGATCAATCATTGTCAAAAGACATGATAAGACTCCCTATGAGATATTCAGAGAAAGAATCCCTGATATCAGCTATTTTCATGTGTTTGGATGCCCTGTGTTTATTCACAATCACAAGGATCATCTAGGCAAATTTGATGCTAAGGCTGATGATGGATACTTCTTAGGATACTCTTTTGTCTCAAAAGCCTTCAGAGTTTTTAACACAAGAAGACAACAAATTGAGGAGACTTATCATGTGACATTTGATGAAAGTATGGAAGCCATCAGGTTTACCAATACCTCAGTAGATGAGATAGGAATTGATGATTCCTCTAGATATCCTCCTGATGAATTTCTTCAAGAGGATAATCCATCTAGACAATATCAAGTAGATTCTGATGTCTCACCCTACATCATCCCTCATGGATGTTCACTTACTGAACTTACCTAAGAAAATCATGTCCCTGAAGTAATTGCTCCTAATGAGCATGATATACCTCACACTGAGGATACTGAAGGTCCTCCTGATCTAATCAACACTGAAGGGACACATGAACAAAATGTTCAAAATGATCAAATGATCATTCAACCCACTGATATACCATCAGGGAACAATACTAAAGTTTCAGGATCCATTACTAAATCTTTAGTCCCTGATGTCACTCAGTCTCACATTTTAAATCAAGCCTCTGCAAGTTCTTATCCTATTCCTCAGGATAGATGGTCAAGAGATCAACACATTAAACTTGTGAATATCATTGGTGATCCTAGTAAAGGCATGCTTACAAGAAGCATGGCCGCCAAGCTTACAGCTGCCTCAGCTAGTGAATGTCTATTTGCTGACTTTCTCTCTGAGATAGAACTTAAAAAGGTGTTTAAGGCACTAAAGCACCTAGGATGGGTTGATGCCATGCAAGAAGAACTGAATCAGTTATATAGAAACAAAGTATGAACTCTTTTTCCTCTCCCTTATGGAAAAACAGTCATAGGGTCCAAATGGGTATTCAGGAACAAGAAAGATGAGCATGGTATAACCATAAAAAATAAAGCAAGACTGGTTGCACAAGGTTATAGTCAGGAAGAAGGAATTGACTATGATGAAACCTTTACACCAGTGGCAAGAATGGAAGCCATCAGGATATTCCTTGCCTTTGCTACATAACTTCAAAGTTTACCAAATGGATGTCAAAAGTGCCTTCCTGAATGGTAAACTGAAAGAAGAAGTTTATGTTAAATAGCATCCTGAAGTGCCTTCCTGAATGGTAAACTAAAAGAAGAAGTTTATGTTAAATAGCCTCCTAGCTTTGAAAGTAGTGAGTTCCTTGACTATGTCTGTAAGCTTGACAAATCCCTCTATGGACTGAAACAAGCACCAAGGGCATGGTATGAGACACTCTCTACCTTCCTTATTCAAAATAAGTTTACCAGAGGAAGAATAGATAACACATTGTTTATCTATAAATCAAAAGGAGATATTCTCCTTGCTCAAGTGTATATGGATGACATCATATTTGAAATGAGTATGATAGGAGAGCTCACATACTTCCTTGGACTGCAAATCAAGCAGGATGACAAAGGAATCTCAATTTATCAAGAACAGTACACTAGGAACTTACTCAAGAAATATGAAATTTCTGATAGTTCCTCGGTGAAAACACCCATGGTTCCTCCAAACAACTTAGGTCCTAATCTTGCTGGCAAGCCAGTGAATGAGACCTCATATAGGGGAATGATTGGGTCACTGATGTACTTAATTACAACAAGGCTTGATATCTAATTTTCCATAGTCACATGTGCAAGATATCAGTCCAATCCAAAAGAATCACATCTAACAACTATGAAAAGAATCCTCAGGTACCTGAAAGGTACTCTAACCCTTGGTCTGTATTATCCAAAATGTTTAGGCTTTGATCATAAAGGATATCAGACTCAGACTATGCTGGTTGTAATATGGACAGAAAAATCACCTCAGACGCCTGTCAAATAATTTGTGGAAAATTAGTTTGTTAGAGTGCCAAGAAACAGCAGTCAGTGGCTATGTCTTCAGCTGAAGCTGAATATGTTTAGGTGTTGTGCAAGTATCCTATGGATGAAAAGTCAACTCAGTGACTATGACATCCATTACAAGATGGTACCCATCTTTTGTGACAACACCAGTACCATTGCAATATCCAACAATCCAATACTTTACTCAAGAACCAAGCATATTGATATTAGATATCATTTCATTAGGGATCACATCCTTAAAGGAGATATTGAATTACACTTCATCCCCACTGAGTATCAGCTGGCTAATATCTTCACTAAACCCTTGGATGAACCTACTATCACTAGACTAAAAGCAAAATTAGGCATGTTGGATATTGATTAATCAGTCTCCGTGATCAATCATGTTCAGTATGGTGTATATTCTTTTCTCCCTGAAACAATCTCCCTGAAACCCATACGAATCTCATGACACTGAGAGACACATTAAATGAAGTAACTAAATGCTCCAAGTCTTTAGTTACTTAATGTCCTAGGTTGGTGACTGAACACATTAAATAAGGAACAAATATTCCTTATCTAACTGTCATCCAATAGTCATGGGTCCCCTACTTCTCAAAAAATCACTCAATTAACCCCAACATGTATTTAATGCTCACTCCCACAAACATAATCCCTTTCCAAAATGTCTAATCAAAAGACTTTTGACTGTTATTCATACATCATCACTGCAAAGGTAAAACGGCGCAATAGTTGCCATGAAAAATAGGATCGTGCAACTAGTGGGTTACTGCATTAAATGCGTTACCAAAACAATTTTAACTTTTTCCAAAAAATTAAAAACGTTAAAATATTACAATCTTTTTCACATATCACCTATAAATACCCTTTAGAAAAGAAAAACACATACACAAATTTACAAAGCAAATATACTCTGCCCAATTTCTCTCTCAAAGCAAGTGTGTGGGTGTTCATCTTTTCTGGTAATAACAAGCTTAACACATCTTTTGTTCATTAAAAACTACTATTTTCAAATCATTTTGTTTGGTCAATCGTGCTCATTACAAAGATATCCATCTTTGTATTGCTCCTTTTGATAACGTATTACACATTTCACGGCAGTGATTGATGACATCAAATAACGTCTATTTTATAGCATTATTTATCCCATGTTATTAACCCATTTTGTATAGTTATTTCAAAGAATTGTTACTTAATCGTTTATATTTGATAATTGCAGTAATTATGGAGTAATTGGTGAAAGATAGCAAAAGGCGTACATTCTGGAGCTTAAATGAAGATATTTTGAAGATTACTATTCTGAAGACCAATACGCCGTATCCATCAAGGAAGATACGGTGTATCTGTGCCTGCACTCACCAAAGACCACAGAGGATAAAGCTTAATACGCCATATCCAGAGAAACTCAATACATCGTATTCAAGATATGGAATGAATATAATATTCTGGAAGATATCAAGCGTGGTCCCTACTCTAAGAAATCCATAATACCCCATATCTAACTCCTTGGATACGCCATATCGAACCACTACCAGACCCTATATATATATATATAGACGACCCTAAACTCAATTTGAGGTATGCAAGTGAATCCCTAAACCACCAAGTCGACCAAGAGACGAATAAAGGAGCCTAGAAGGTCAAAAAAGAGCCTCAAGATCATAGGAAAACTCTTGTAATCTTCACGCAACCGAATACGCGTTCGATTAAGGTTTCTTTATTTTAATCGTTCATATATCAAACCGTGTGTATTTTTACAATGACTATCGGCTGATACCTTTAGGTATCAGCCATGTTTATGAAGATCTAATGTTTGGTTTGTTTATCTCGATTGCTTAATTTATCGTTGATTGTTGTTTATGTTTATCAATTTATATTCGTTTACGTGCTTAAGTATGCGACCTATCATTCAACTAGGTCTAGTCCTACATATTTAATGCGCTGCAACTTCGGTGTTGTTTGGGCGTAGGCTAAGAGTCTGGGATAGCTCTCCATATTGCAATTTATATATCTAGAATCATAGGATCACAAATATTGACATATCTTTGCCTTTAGATTAGTGAGCTTAGTTGAGCCATAAGGTAACCTTGGTATCAACGAGTACGTTCTTATTCCGTTGGTAAGGACTCAGACAGTGGACTACTAGTATATAAAGAGCCGTTAAGTAGTAAGTGGGTAAAGTCTCGATGAGCAAGGGTTTAGTAAGAGCACCATTACTTAGATCCTAAGATAGATTATAATCAACATAAGGATGCTTTATGCGGATGCGTCTAATTGTGACAGAATTAGCGTATCTAGGTCTTAGGAAGAAGTACTGCCTAAGTCTAGGAATGATATGCCCATTCGAGAGAAGACAATTATTGCACTAAATAAACAAACCTACGTTTTATCAGATTATTCATGGTTGATACTTTTCCTTACATTAGTTCTCGACCGCTTATCTATCGTTTGCTTATCTTCTTGTGTGTGTTTACTACTTTACTTATCATTAAAATCTTAGGTTAGATAACTAAACCGTGTGCCAGTCTCTCAGGTTGAAACCCCCCTTATCATTAGATTAGGTCTAACTTAGGTCTTGCATAAATTAGATTAATTTAGGTTTAACATAGATAACTAAAATACTGATAGAATTAGGAGTTAACGCTCTCGCTCTCAGTGATCGACACCCTACTTACCAACAAAACTACAATCGACCGGGTACACTGCCCGTTAAAGTGTTGTTTTTAGGTTAAGTTGGCAAAATATAAATAGTAAAACTTGATACATAAAATACCTACACACAACGACACATTAAGTTTTTGGCGCCGTTGCCGGGGAGTGAAAATTAATCTTGATTTTTATTTGATATTTTGGTTTCTAAAATTAGATTAGATCTAGCCTTTAGGAGTAGTGTAGTTTAGAATAATTGTATTCTTGTTTATTGTGTTTGTGTGATACGACGTATTCAGTCCTCTGAATACGACGTATTGGGTTATTTAACTACCTTTCTAGGAAGTTTATTTCAGGATGGATGATCCCAACATGACTATGGAAGAATATATCAAGCTTGAAGAAGAAAAAGCTCGTAGGTGTGGTCAGGTGTTTAACTGGCAAACCGCTACATATGGAAAGATCAAGATTAATGACGGTCTTCATGACCTTAGCTCTATGGAAGCTGAATTCCTAGCTATAGTCATTAATGATGCCTTTGCACCACAGGATGCACTTCAGTGCAAATCTCATGTAAGTACTTTCAACGATGAAATCGACTTTAGAATATCATTTGACAAATCCGATGATGAGGATTACACAATAATTTGTGACAAAATCTCGTTTTCTTATAAAATGATTTATGTCAACGATTTGAAAACGGATTCAGAAAATGATAATGAAAAAGTCATGCCATCACCTGAGCCTACGACCAGTTATATTGATGATTTAGACTTCTTTAATGATTTTGAGAGCGAATTTCCAGCCATTGTTTACAATGATGCTCAAATGTCTAAATCAGATTTTTTAACTGAACTGACCTTAAACCCTCAACATATCGATGAATTTAATTTAAATGATGAAACATCAATGTCTAAATATGATGAAGAGGAACAAAATATTTTGTACTTTAATGATCTATTCCCCTTCAACATTATTTGTCCTGATGATTTAAAATCAGAAAAAGACAATGATGACAATGATATCGATATAATGCAGTCTTTTGAGGGTAATGAAATTACAAATGGGTCAACTATGCTTTTTGAAACAAGTCACGATAGAGTCACTAAAACTCTCAGAACGAAAAGTTTTTTCATAAACTTAAAAGTAAAAATCATGATCTGGAAATATTTCGCAAATGGAATGCTATTCTATCTCATTATGAATTTATGTGCCCCATTTGGCTTTTCGTTCGACCCTAAGCAGTATTATAGGGATGATGATTGTGAAATAATGTTGCGAAGGCCAAGGTACGTTTTCTTTGCTTTATTTTAGGAAAATTGGTCTCCAAGGATGGATACAGCATATTTGGGTAAAACCAATATGGCGTATCCACAATTTTTTACAAAAATTGACTAAGTCAATAAAACTCGCCAATATGGCGTATCGAATTTGGGTATAAAAACCCAATCAATACGCTGGATCTGATTTTACCACACACTTTCACCCCACACTCACACGAAATTTTTACTAAACCAAATTCTTGGAGATTCCTTGTTTTTGATTCGTTATCACACTGATTTCTTTATCCAAATCGTACGGTAATAAGCTTTGTCCCTTCTCTCTTTGATTTTCAATTTCAAATTAGGATTAGGGTTTTGATAGGATTTGGTTTTAATGATATGCCTTAGAACTCTTTTAGGACTCCTTTACCCCCCACCTTGAATTAGACTAGGATGATTTGAAAGTTTTGAATGGGTTTAAAATGGGTAAAACAGGGGAACCCCCTTTCGTTTTCATTCTACAGACTCAATACGGCGTATTCACTCACATGGATACGGCGTATTGACAAATTTTTACCTAATTTTAAAACACCAATACGGCGTATCCACTAACATGGATACGCCGTATTGACTAAAAGAGGATCTTGAATTTTAGACCCATACGCCGTATTGACCAAAATCTATAAGGCGTATTGACTTGTTGATCCCTATACGGCGTATTCATTTATGAATACGCCGTATCCACTCTCAGTACAGAAAGTTAATAATTTCTATACTCTTGTGCTTTCCTTATTGATTTTGCAGATATGGCTTTTCCATCACGTGAGCAGAGACACCGATTTCTCAGGTACAAGGGGTTGGAGTATTCTGATGTAGATATTACCGATTTTGAGGCAAGATTAGCTAGGATTTATAGGAGAGAAGTACACAGGGTGCTGGTATTTGATTTTGGGGGATTGCCAGATTTGATGGCTGAGGGGTTGAGTGCCAGGATGTTGATGGAGCATTGGGATGATCAGGGAGTTAGTTTGTTCACCAGCGGGCCTGGAGGAGGCTTTTTGATATTAGAGGCCCGTTAGTTCACGAGCTTATCTTGGAGTTTTATAGTACATTTAGGTTTGGTCAGGCCATACTTGATTTAGATACGTCTGGGACTCTACAGTTTCAGTTGGGTGGAGCCAGGAGGCGTATGAGCTGGAGAGAGTTTATTCTAGCCTTGGGGCTACACATCGATGAAGAGATGCAGACTTTTGGATTTAGTGCTTACTAGGCCGATAACGCGAGACATATCCCCGACAAGGAGGATTTGAGGGATTATTGGTTAGGGATCTCTTCTGCTAGAGATTTCCTTGGCATAACCCCATCGTACACTATGATTCGGGATCCTATTCTTAGGCTGTGTCATAGATTGATAGCTTGTAGTATTGCTGGAAGGTGTTAGGCACCTGAAAAGGTAATCGTGACAGATTTGTTTTATTTAAGAGGGATGGACGTTGACTCGGTCAACGTTCCTTATTTATTGGCTAGATATTTGAGGTTCTTTACGGTTAGGAGGAAGAGCGAGGCTCATATTTCTAGAAGACAGTTTGTAGCTCGATTGGCTGAGCATTTTGGACTTCTGACTACAGAGATATTGGGAGGATTAACGGTTATTGCCCTTGAGCTTCCGATTATTGACATGGCTGAGCTGGTGAGGCTGCAGATTTGTGCGCAGTTTGATGATACTTGGGCCTGGGTGGCCATAGGACCAAAGAGGCAGCCTGATGTTGCGGCTGGTGCCTCTACTGTAGCTGAGGATGCTCCTGCTATTGATGAAGGTAACCAGGCTATTTTGGCACCCGTACAGGCACCTCAACAGCCACCACCACCACCTCCTGCTGCTAGGATTGTGCCTCAGTGATTAGGAAGATTAGAGGAGGATGTACAAGGACTGCGCAAAGATATTGGAAGCTTACGTAGACTTGTGGAGAGATCGATGACCGATCAGGGGAGATTCTCCACATGTATGATTTCGTGTATGGCACAGTTGATGGATGCTAGTGGGCTGACATACTAGGCATTCGATGGAACTTTTTGAGGGAGCTCACCTTTATCATTCCAGAGACGCACTAGGCAGAGGAATGACGATGCCAACACCTCCGCAGCTCAGCAGGACCCACAGCAGCCTGACCCATGATCCCTCATACCTTTATCTTTTGTGTATATATGTACATTTATTATTATTCGTGTCATGATGTATCTAACTATTAAACAGGTTCCCATATTTTTACATATATATCATGATATGACGTTTTGGTTTGTTTGTATGTGATAGAATCAAGCCTGGCAGTAAGCTCAACACCATAGTTCATGAATATGATACGAAACCAAGCAGAACATTCACACTAAATGCAAGCATGAACAAGAGAGATGATTTCAAATGTGTGGAAGCTGAAGAAAAGTCTAACTTAAAGACTTTGTTGTAAACAAAAGTGCTTCCCAAGAGACAACCTGGAATGTTATTTAATTTTTTATCGAGTCTGTCTTCCCAGACATCAATACGGCTTATCCGCTCCATACCATACGGCGTATTGATTGTCTGGATGTTATCAATCTTTATTTTTATTGCACTATAAAAACATTATTGTCAGATTTTGAATACGGCGTATTCATTCATCTGATACGCCATATCCACCAGACTGACCCGTAATTATTTTGTTTAGTTTAGTTTAAATTAACCGTAGGTACCAAGATAGGAATACACATGTTCTTCCTATATTTTCTACAAGACCTCGTGAAAGAAATATCGACGAATATTGGTGGAGAATTTAAATATCTAGAGATCTTGAAGTGTTGGAGTCTTGAAACTTCAAGGCGGTTGTTCAACACAATCTTGCTCATAAACACAACTTGGAGAATCTATCGAGCAATTATCAGGGGAGTTTCTCATTCTAATTCTTTTTAAATTCCCATATTTAATGTTTTATATATACAACAAGGACGTTGTATAATTCAAGTAGGGGATGAAATTAGAATGTTTACTTGTCTTAATTTTCACACTAAAATGCTTAAATTATGCTCAAATTAAAAAAAAAATTCAAGCATACTTTTGTGAAATTACATGTTACATAACCCGCACACAATAACCCTTGTTAGATATTGTGAGGATTTAGCCTTTCCGTTTCCAAATGTTTACCCAAATTCCACAAAATATGAGTGTGCCGGTGATGTTGTAGACTTTAGAACTTGGCTTGGTATATCACTCGAGACCACAGTGATGAGTACTATGGATTTAGATGGAGTAACTTGTTTAAATTGGTAAATCTTAGGATTACACCCAAATCGCCTTTACATGTTGCTTATTAACTAACTACACCGGTTAGTTAACCTCCCGTTTAAACCCTTTTCCACTCTCATCTTTAGAGTGATGATCCACTAGAAAAACCCGTAGAGCCAATCCTTTAGGAATTTACACCAACTATTTGTTTCGTTACACCCTTACACCTTAACCTACCCTGTTAGATTAAGTTTAATTTACAGTTGCTAGTTGCTTAAAGTGTAAAGTTTGTATTTCCTGAGTCTTGTGTCATTTTCTATCTTTGGTGCGGTTGGAAATTTGCATATTGCAAATGGGAATGTATATTAATAGTCAAAACTCATGTGATTTTACTACTGTCACAATTAATGGTGAGTCCGAAGAATGAAGAACTATCGAAGAAATTATCCAGAATTATTATGATCGTGAAGATGGTGAAACTACACCAAGATTTGAAGTATAGTTAGCAAAAAAACAAAAAAAAAGAAAAAAAAGATAGAAAGTTTGAAGATAATCGTTTCGCAACTACCGAAGGAATTACACGAAGGATCGATTATTCGTTGATACGTCTAAAAAATCAACAATGTGGAGTATTGTACAAAGTGGAAGATATCGCCACTTACTTTGTAGAGTAAGTAAAAGTTTTGGGATGATTGGGAAGTTGACCGTTACGAGAACGCCAACTTAGGTTATTGTTTTTTATCGATGATCAAGACGTTGTAAATAGTTGTGTCTTTGTCATGGTAACGGTCGGAAAAAAGTGTCTAGCAACTTGTATCTTAAGTCTTAATCTATTTGTTTCTTGATTTTTATTTAACAACAATTTACTTCCCTCTCACTTAATGATTAGCCGTTGGTTTTACGCGAATAAGGATGTGATCGAGCGTGCATTTCTATTCCGTTGTTACGGCCATGTATGCATGTCTTAGCTGCCTTGTTGGTTTACGACTTTTGGTGAAAGTTAGAAGGTTCCTACCCTATATCATTCTTCATCCTAACCGTTGGTTAAATTCAAATGAGGATGTGATCGAACACACATGTCTATTATGTCGTTACGGCCATGTATGTGTGCCTTAGCTACCTTGTTGGAGTGGTACGTCTGGTGAAAGATTGTAGAATGATCAACTGTAAGCCTTTCCATACAAAAACCCATATTTACCTTTATAAACATTTTACTCCTTAGCTTTAGCGGTGGATATGTGTATCTTTGCCAAGCTTATGATAGAATACTCCTCACGACCGAGAAATTGAGAGAATTAGTTACATGTTACCACATAGATTAGTTGAGTGATTTTAGTGTTTTCATCTTCCTATTTCGTGAGGTGTTTGGTTGTGTACATGTAATAGATCAAATTAATGCTTTAACAGAAAATATCATTTGGGATACGTTTTTATAAACTTCTAAAGGCTACTTGAGGACAAGTAGGATTCAAGTGGGGGGATATTTGATGACATCAAATAACGTCTATTTTGTAGCATCATTTATCCCATGTTATTAACCCATTTTGTATAGTTATTGCAAAGAATTGATACTTAATCATTTATATCTGAGAATTGCAGTAATTATGGAGTAATTGGTGAAAGATAGCAAAAGGCGCGCATTCTGGAGCATAAATGAAGATATTTTGAAGATTACTATTCTAAAGACCCAATACGCCGTATCCATCAAGGAAGATATGGCGTATCCGTTCCTGCACTCACCAAAGACCATACAGGATAAAGATCAATACACCGTATCTAGAGAAACTCAATATGCCGTATTCAAGATATGGAATGAATATAATATTCTAGAAGATATCAAGCATGGTCCCTACTCTTAGAAATCCCCAATACGCCGTATCCAACTCCTTGGATATGCCGTATCGAACCGACTACCAGACCCTATATATATAGATGACCCTAAACTCAATTTGAGGTATGTAAGTGAATCCCTAAACCACCAAGTCGACCAACAGACGAATAAAGGAGCCTAAAAGGTCAAAAAAGAGCCTCAAGATCATAAGAAAACTCTTGTAATCTTCGCGCAACCGAATACGCGTTCGATTAAGGTTTCTTTATTTTAATCGTTCCTATATCAAACCGTGTATTTTTACAATTACTACCGGCTAATACCTTTAGGTATCAGCCATGTTTATAAAGATCTGATGTTTGGTTGTTTATCTCGATTGCTTAATTTATCGTTGATTGTTGTTTATGTTTATCAATTTATATTCGTTTACGTGCATTTTAATGCGACCTATCATTCAACTACGTCTAGTCCTACATATTTAATGCGCTGCAACTTCGGTGTTGATTGGGCATAGGCTAAGAGTCTGGGATAGCTCTCCATATTGCAATTTATATATCTAGAATCATAGGATTACAAATATTGACCTATCTTTGCCTTTATATTAGTGAGCTTAGTTGAGCCATAAGGTGACCTTAGTATCAATGAGTACGTTCTTATTCCATTGGTAAGGACTCAGATAGTGGACTCCTAGTATATAAAGAGCCGTTAAGCAGTAAGTGGGTAAAGTCTTAATGAGCTAGGGTTTAGTAAGAGCACCATTACTTAGATCCTAAGATAGATTATAATCAACATAAGGATGCTTTATGCCGATGCGTCTAATTGTGACAGAATTAGCGTATCTAGGTCTTAGGAAGAAGTACTGCCTAAGTCTAGGAATGATATGCCCATTCGAGATAAGATAATCATTACACTAAATAAACAAACATGTGTTTTATCGGATTATTCATGGTTGATACATTTTCCTTACATTAGTTCTCGACCGCTTCTCTATCATTTGCTTGTCTTCTTGTGTGTGTTTATTGCTTTACTTGTCATCAAAACCTTAGGTTAGATAACTAAACCTCGTGCCAGTCTCTTAGGCTGAAACCCCCTTATCATTAGATTAGGTCTAACTTAGGTCTTGCATAAATTAGATTAATTTAGGTTTAACATAGATAACTAAAATACTGATAGAATTAGGAGTTAACGCTCTCGCTCTCAGTGATCGACACCCTACTTACCAACGAAACTACAATCGACCAGGTACACTGCCTATTAAAGTGTTGTTTTTAGGTTAAGTCGGCAAAATATAAATAGTAAAACTTGATACATAAAATACCTACACACGACGACACATCAGCGATCAACATTAGACATTAACTTGTGACCATCTGGTGTGTAATATTCTGCCATTAAAACTTTTTGTTTTTCAACACATTCATCTAAAATGGCAGAACAACAAACAATCAAGTATGCTCCTCAATAGAATAACATGACTGTGGACAATGTGACTTTTAGACCAATAATGTGGTGGGTAACTTTAACTACCCACCAAATGTGCCTGCTTACAAGCCAATAATGAAATTTTTGCTAAATTGTCCCTTGAAGAAAGCTTTTACCAACTATCCCTCGGTGTTCTATCAGAACTTCCTCAGGAAGTTTTGGAGCACCGCTGTTACCTATGACCCTTTTCCATCAACTGATGAGACTGAGCAATGCCCACTCAGGGAATTCCTCATCAAGTTTTCAGTTTTAAATGAGCAAAGACCTTTGACCCTTGATTTTAACACCTTTTGTTCATAAATTGGCATTGATTATAATAATGGTAAATATGTGGCTCATCTTACACCTAAGGCTGTCACGAAAGAATTAGGCAAAATTGCCATTAATCTGAGTTACCTGGACAAAACCCCAGTCCTGAAAAACTCCTTTCCCGTGGCTTGGAGAATTATGTTAACATTTGTGATTTAGGTTCTCGGCAGGAACTACTCCTCCACTGAACAAGTGAACTCCATCCAGCCGCTTTTAGCCTACTGTCTCATAACTCGGACTGAGGTTGACATAGGGGAGATCATTTACAGTGATCTCGTAACCAAGCTATTGAATAAGTCAAGGCTAAAATACATTTCATACCCTAGATTTATCTCATGTGCTTTACAAGTGTTACTGGGTTCTGACTACACTCAGGATAAAAAATTTAGGTTTTTACCTGGCATCCTAAGTAACTCTAGTTTTACAAAGGACCCATCCAAAGTCACTAACATTGAATTGACGGCCTATATGATTGTTGTAAACAATCAAAAGGATTCAGTGTCTCCACTTCCTTTGGCTTCAAAGCCAAAGAAAGGGAAATCTCAGACTGTGACTCCAACCTTACCCAAGTCACAGGTCCCTGAGGTTCCATGAGCACTCTTTAAGAAGAGCAAATGGCCTAAGTCCAAAAAGCCACCCACTGAGACCAAGGTAACACCACCTAAGCCAATGGAGGGTTTTGAGCAATCCCGCTCAGTCTCCTCGGGCATCGCACATGATCCCCAAGATCTAGAGAGAAACATACAACTCGCTATCACGGGATTTCCTTCCACACTCGATGAGGGCCCTCATAAATCACAACCTTTGCCTGAGAGTACTGCTACTCCTCCCAAAGACTCAGGGGGAAACATTCAACCCCTTAATAGGGACTTAACCTCCACGACTTCTAATGAAGGCACGGCTAAAACCACGTCGCGTCTTGAAGGGTCAATTGGGGACAAAGACTCAGGGGGAAACATACCACCCGCTGATATGAAACCAATACACCCTACTGTTGCTAATCTCTTAGGGACTGGTGCTAAGTACCAAGTGGACCAGACCCAGTCCACTAGATTGAGGTACCAGTCCCTGCCCGAAAACAAAGGCAAGCCTTCGCATTAAGGGGAGCTGGATACCCAACCTCTTGTCCTATCTACTTATGCAGATATGAGAGCATTTCTCTTATCTGATGATGAAGCTCAAGAAAGTGAGGAGGATATCTTAGGAGTTGGTGAAGAAATAGATGAAGAACCTCAGGCTGCTAGCATTGCTAAAACACACCATCAGTCTCCTCCACCTTAGGCAGACAAGCCTCAATCATCTCATGCTCCATCCACTGAAGCTTCAGACACTGACTCCTCCAGTGATAACATTCTCAAGAAATATGACAACATTCTTCCACTCACTGAACGACAATTGGTTAAGTATCTTAGGAAGATGTCAAATGCGCTGTTTGTCAAGATCACTGAGGATAACTGGGAAAATCATGGAGAGGCCGCGGTTAATTATGCTAACCTCAAAGCATCCATTGATGACTACTATGATGAAAACATTGCTCATAGAGATCAGACTGACAAGTTAGTAGAAGCCTCCATGAGTTCTCTTGACAAAAGCAGCAATACCATCATTGATCTCTACAAAGGCCTTAATATCATCACTGAGCTTCTTAAAGAAATCAAAAATGCTGTCAAGGATGACTCTGTCATCAAGAAAATCAGTGAAGCTACTGAGTCATTCACCAAGTTCTCCACAAATATAAATGATCTTCAGTCTTCTGTGAATACTCTTCAGGCTCATGCACTCAAACAAAAATGAAGAGCTATCTGCCTGGGCCAAATCATCTACCAACATGGCATGGAATCTTGGCTCTAGACTCCCAGGTCTTGAACGGGCTCAAAACCACATCTAATCCAGCATGTCCTCTCTTTAAAAAGACACACACTTCATCAAGACTATGATGACTGAGATGTATGAAGTCTTTAAAGGCCAATCCTCAGGCAGTGTCACTCCAACACTTGCTCTCACTCACATTCCAGCAAATGTTGAGGGGGAGAATGCAGCCATCACTACCACTAAAGAACCTCCTTCTCACACTGAGGGGGAGACTGAACACCCAAAAATGGCAGTTCTAATATCATCAATCCAACCAACTCAAGCTCAACCAATTACCATAATAACTACTCATCCTAAAAGTTCTCAAGCAGCTCCAAGAATTAATAAAGGAAAAGGGATTGAAACTAAGTCAGGTGAGGATTCCTCAAAGAAACTGGTGCTTGCCTCAACCATTATTCGTCATGATCCTGATGAAGAGGTTAAAGTTCCTTACATGATAAATGGGAAGATGTGCTACCTCACTGACAAAGAAATGCAAGCTTACTTGGACAGAGAAGAGAAACTCAGGAAAGCTGCTAAGAAAGAAAGACTTCTTGCTATATCCAAGCCTGAAGTAATCAAAGTGCTGCAAGAAAAGACTAAAAAGATTGGACTTGACCCAAATAAAATTGCAAGTGCCAAAGCAGGTGAAAAGTTTAAAAAGGATCATGAAGCTGAACACCAGGTCCTTAAGAGAGAACACACTGAGAAGGTCAAAAAATATCTTGAACTTAGGAAGCACAAGTTTGAAAACTACATTTGGATCATCAACAACAGACTGAAACCTAAAAATATCACTAATATCAAAATTCATCCAAAGACCAAGCCAGATGTCATAACAGTCTACAGAGGTACTGATGGTAGAAACTTTGATGTCCATAAACCTTGTGCCTTTGGTGCGTTTGGTATCTCTGAATTGGATGAACTGAGGGAAATCATTCCCAAAAAGAAAAATACAGTTGTATAATACTTGATGAATTCACTAAGCCGAAGGTATGAAAGGATAAGAAAAATCTCTGAGGAACTTAGAATCAAGTCAGCAATCCCTGCTCCTAAACAAGCCTCATCTAAATCCTCAAGAAAGAAGAGGAAACACATGAAACTTGAGCCTGAAGTAAAAATTCATGGATTGGAATGCAATCGAGCCCTCCCTGAAAATGTTCTGTTTGTTAAAAACATGGTTATTGAAGAGCCTGAGTATAGGATCTTCTTCACTGACGAATTCGGTGACCAAGCATTTCAAAGATGGAGTGACATTGACAAAGTTAGGATGGAAGCTCTTGTGTCATATCTTGTAGCTGCCTCTATGGTTAAGTTGCCTAAAAATGCAAGGTTCGGCATAAAACTGAAGAAACTCATTGCTGAACATTCTGATCAAGAGAAGCTCAAGTCAAAGAAAGTCAAGTTGGAAGCCCTTAGATATGAGATGAACTGAGTACTTATGATGTAATTTTTGTTATCTTTTATAATAGATAATAGGGCCTTGTAATCGTTTAATGAAGTATCTTTTGGTTGAACTCGGTATCCTTAAACGGCTTTTTATAAATCAATGTGAGAAGAAGTTGTATTGTTGATCCCTGTTAGATCTTGCAAACCTTGTAAAGGGTTAGTTGTATTGAATAGATTCAACATAATTATGCTTAGAAACTTTGTTGATACTAAGAGTATGCGGAATCTACTCTTTAGTATTTAGAAGTAAAGCAATGGAATTGTAACAATGATGCAGTAGAATGAACAATGAATATTAACCAAAAAGCTTTAATATTATTATGATAAATAATACGAGTACTCTGTCTTGAACTAGGGTTTACAACCTTAAAGCTATGAATGTGTCTATCGAGATGTGTTTACAACCAAAACCTAGGATCTCCTTTTATACACCAAGAAGTCCTTTACAAGATAACTACAAATCTTCTAAACTTATATAAGATATCTACGTATCTTTTCTAAATATATAAGATATACATTAAATCATTCCATACATATCACTTCACACGTCTTTGATCTTCTGGCAGTTGTATTCTTCATGCAGCAGTACTAAGTCTTCTAGCTGTATTAAGTTAGTACTGGCAGTACTAACTTTTCTTCTGGCTGTACTAACCAGTTAGTACTGGTAGTTATATGCTGAGCAATACTAAGTTCTGGTACTCACTCATACTGATAAACACTTAGGCTATATTTATATCCAAATAGGGGAAGATTTTTGGGCCAATGTCATTGCCTACTGGTTCCTCACTTAGGATTTGAATACAAAATAACCTGAGTGTAAATATCCTTTAACAATTCAAGGTTACTGAGTGAATAGTCGCTTAGTGAGTTACCTTTAAGATGCACAGACTGGGTCTACAAGAAAGACTCTAGCATTCAGTGAGGCGGTTGTTGGGAATTATTGAAAACGACTAAGTGTCGTTTCTGCTGTTAGAGATGTTCGTTTCTGCTGATGGCATTAAGTGGTTTCTGCTGATTATGTTCCTGCTGGTCATGTTCTCATTTCTGCTGACAGAGATAGAATCTGCTGATCTTATTTATAGACGTGATTACTGTAATTAAGGAATTATAGTTATATTCTAGAATTATCTCATTAATATAGGAATGAGATATATTAGGAAGAGATTGATGTATATCTCTTACGCGTTTCTAGGAATCTTGTTGAGCAATTTAGGGTTTCTTCTCTATAAAAGAAACCTTTAGCATTAGGGTTTGGTACCGATTACGAAATACAAAAACAATTTATTATTAATAGAGAGATCCATAGAGGATCATTGTTTATATTTATTCTTCTTTATACTGTATTGTTTAGTTTCCGCCTAAACAATTGTTAGAGTCTCTCACGTATATACTTGTGATTACATAAGTACTATACAACCACAAAAACTAGATAGATCTTCTAGGAAATTGTAAAATTAGGACTAGGAAATTAGACTTTGAAGACGTATACTTTGTAAAGGAACTTAAGTTTAACCTTTTCTCTGTCTCACAAATGTGTGACAAGAAAAACAGTGTTCTTTTCACTGAGACTAGATGTCTTGTTCTATCTCCCGACTTTAAGCTACTTAATGAAAGTCAAGTCTTACTTAAAGTTCCCAGACATAACAACATGTACAGTTTTGATCTAAAGAATGTTGTTCCTTCAGGAGGTTTGACTTGTTTATTTGCAAAGGCTACAATAGATGAGTCTTATTTATGGCATAGGAGGCTTGGTCATATAAACTTTAAAACTATGAACAAAGTTGCAAGGGGAAACCTTGTAAGAGGTTTTCCTTTAAAGCTTTTTGAAAATGACCATACTTGTGTTGCTTGTCAGAAGGGAAAGCAACACAAAGCCTCTTGTAAGACTAAGTTGTGAGCTCTATCATCCAACCCTTACAAATATTGCATATGGACTTATTTGGGCCAACATCTGTAAGGAGTATCAATCACAAGATATATTGCCTTGTTGTCACTAATGACTTTAGCAGATTTAGTTGGGTTTTCTTTTTGGCCACTAAGGATGAGACTAGTAGGATCCTTAAAACTTTTATAACTGGCATAGAAAACCAAATAAATCATAAGGTTAAAATCATCAGATGTGACAATGGAACTGAATTTAAAAATAATGACATGAATTAGTTCTGTGGGATGAAAGAGATTAAGAGAGAGTTTAGTGTTGCCAGAACTCCACAACAAAATGGAGTTGCTGAAAGAAAGAATAGGACACTAATAGAGGCTGCTAGGACTATGCTAGCACATTCATTAGTAACTACTACATTTTGGGCTGAAGCAGTTAGTACTGCTTGTTATGTTCAGCATAGGGTTTTAGTGACCAAGCCTCACAACAAGACACCTTATGAACTATTACATGGTAGACTACCTAGTATAAGCTTTATGAGACCTTTTGGGTGTCTTATGACCTTTCTTAATACCTTAGATCTCCTAGGAAAATTTGATGGGAAGGCTGATGAGGGGTTCTTGGTTGGATACTCTATAAATAGAAAGGCTTTTGGGGTATTTAACTCTAGAACTAGGAAAGTAGAGGAGAACCTGCATATAACCTTTCTTGAAAACAAACCTAATGTTGCAGGGAGTAGACCAGATTGGCACTTTGACATTGATTTACTAACAAACTCTATGAATTATGAGCCAGTTACTGCAGGGAATCAAACTAATGGGAATGCATGTATTAAAGATAATGTTGATGTTGTACCTACTCAATAATATATTCTGCTACCATTACTTTTTGATAGTCCATAGAGCTCAGAGGATGCAGTTACTAATGATGCTGGTAAAAAGACTATTGAAGAACCAGCAAATGAGGGTGAAAGAAATGGTCAAGAAAAGGAAGGAGGAGCTTTAAATAAAGAAGGTGACCAGAATGTGTAGGATTTGAGAACTGAATTGGATAATTTGCTTGTTCAACAGAAGGAAGGTTATGCTAACAGCACTAACAAAGTTTCTACTGTTAGTCCATCTGTTAGTGTTGATAGGCAAAGTTTTGATAATGTTGATGATCTTCCAACTAATCCTCTTATGCCTGATTTGTAGGATACTACTGATCTTCTAAATACTGGTATCTTTAGTAGTGCATATAATGATGATGATGAGGGTGCAGAGGCTGACCTCAACAACTTGGAGACAACCATGAATATCAGTCCTATTCCCACAACAAGAATTCACAAGGATCATCCTAAATTTAGCTACTCAAACAAGGAGGATGACCAAGATTTCGCAAGAACATGCTATGGTCAGTTACATCAAAAAGCAGAGAAGAACCAACCACAAGGATTACCAGAACTGCTTATTTGCCTGTTTTCTCTCACAAATAGAACCCAAGAAGGTGACACAAGCTTTGACCGATCCAAGCTGGATAGAAGCAATGCAAGAAGAGTTGCTACAATTTAGATTGTAGAAGGTTTGGAGATTGGTTGATTTACCCAAAGGCAAGGATGCCATTAGAATAAAATGGGTCTATAGAAACAAGAAAGAAGAGAGAGGGATAGTAGTTAGAAACAAGGCAAGACTGGTTGCACAAGGTTACACCCAAGAAGAAGGAATTGATTATGATGAGGTTTTTGCTCCTGTTGCTAGGATAGAAGCAATCAGGTTATTTTTGGCCTATGCATCTTTTATGGGATTTATTAAGTACTAGATGGATGTGAAGAGTGCCTTTTTATATGGTACTATTGAAGAGGAGGTGTTTTGAAGATCCACGGTTCCCTGACAAAGTTTATAAGGTAGAAAAAGCTTTATATGGTATCCATCAAGCTCTTAGAGCCTGGTATGAGACCTTGTCTACCTACTTATTAGAAAATGGATTTAGAAGAGGCACTATAGATAAGACTCTATTCATCAAGAAGGAAAAAGGTGATATCCTATTAATGCAGGTGTATGTTGATGACATCATCTTTGGGTCCACAAAGAAGTCTTTATGTGTTGAGTTTGAGCAGATGATGCACAAGATATTCCAGATGAGTTTTATGGGGGAGCTTACTTTCTTCTTAGGGTTGCAGGTAAAGCATAAAGATGACGGAATCTTTATCAGCCAAGACAAGTATGTGGCTGATATATTGAAGAAGTTTGATTTTGTCACAGTGAAGACAGCAAGCACTCTAATAGAGACTAACAAGGCATTGCTCAAGGATGAAGAAGCTGAGGATGTGGATGTTCACTTATATAGATCAATGATTGGATCATTGATGTACTTAACAGCTTCTAGGCCTAACATAATGTTTGCTGTTTGTGCTTGTGCAAGGTTCCAATTTACTCCTAAAGTCTTACATCTTCATGCAGTGAAGAGGATCTTTAGATCCTTAGGTATCTTAGAGATTCACCATTTTGACTTGGAAGCCTTTTTTGATAGTGATTATACTAGAGATAGCCTTGACAGGAAATCCATAACAGGAGGTTGTCAATTTCTTGGCAAAAGGTTGATTTCATGGCAATGTAAAAATCAAACTATAGTTGCCAACTCCACTACTAAAGCAGAGTATGTTACTGCTGCTAATTGCTGTAGACAGGTGTTATGGATCCAAAATCAAATGCTTGATTATGGGTTCAATTTCATGAACACCAAGATTTACATTGATAATGAAAGCACCATTTGTATTGTGAAGAATCCAGTGTTTCATTCTATAACCAAGCACATTGAAATAAGGCACCATTTCATCAAAGATTCTTATGAGAAGGGGCTCATTCAAGTAATTAAGATACATACAGATTACAATGTTGTTGATCTATTTATAAAGGCATTTGATGTTAGCAGGTTTAACTTTCTGATTGCTAGCATTGGATTACTTAATCTTTGAAGATGTGTTTGTTAGATTTATGATTGGTGTAGTTTAAAGATGGTATTAGTAATGAATTTAGAGTTAAAACTGGTAGTTGTAAGGTTAATGCTGCTAGGCAGGATTTGGTGCTGCTGGGCAAAAGTTAGTACTGCTAGGCAAAAGTTAGTACTACTGAGCCAAAGTTAGTACTGATGGGTTACCGTTGGAGTTACAACTGCTGAGCGAAATTCTTAGTCAATAAACAGTTTCCTACTATTATAGGTTTTCTTTTTTACCTATATAAGCGTATTCGACTACATCAAGATCATTCTAATACTCTCGAACACTAAAACGCTCTCAAAATTCCCAAACCGACTTTAATTTATCACCGACTCCATAAATTAATCATCAATTAATCATCTATGGTTGATTTGAAGTTTGGAAAGAATAGAGGGGAATGCTGATTTTCATCAGATAGTGGACTTCTTGAATCCTAGCACTATTAGGTATTCTTTAACCATAAGTCCTACTATTTATGCTTTTTATATTGAGCAGTTTTAGGCTACTGCTAAGTCCAAAATAGTCAATAATGAAATGCAAATACATGCCAAGGTTGATGGCAAGACTATAGTTATATCAGAATCATCAGTGAGGATTAACCTTCACTTTAATGATGAGAATGGTGTTACTAGTCTAACAAATTCTAAAATTTTGGAAAACCTTACATTGATGGGATATGAAATTGTTTCTGATAAACTTACTTTTCAAAAAGCTTTCTTTTCCCCTCAATGGAAGTATCTTATACATGCCATCTTACATTGTTTAAGTTCAAAATCTACTACTTGGAATGAGTTTTCAACTAATATTGCTTCAACTGTTATACGTTTGGTAAATAATCAAAAGTTTAATTTTTCTAAATTAATTTTTGATGGTATGTTAAGAAACTTGGATTCAAATTCTAAATTTTTTTATGTATCCAAGGTTTTTACAACTGTTTTTGAATAACCAAGTTAAAAATATTGCAGAATCTTTTAATAATACTTATGAAACACCTAAACATACTCAAAAAGTTTTTGCTAATATGAGAAGGAAAGGCAAAGGTTTTTCAGGGATAGTTACTCCCTTGTTTGCATCTATGTTGGTACCATAAGTAGTTGAGGGTAAAGGTTCAGGACAACCCTCTGAACCCCAACCACCACCTTCAACTACTCTTCCTTTGTTGGGAATTAAACTCAGTGCACTTAGTACTGCTAAGCCAAAAGTTAGTACTGCTCACAAGTTACAACTACCAGTACTAACCAGTTAGTACTGCTAGAGTAAGTTAGTACTGCCAGTACTAACTTAAGACTGTTGAAGGACTTAAGACTGCTTGTTAGAGAGTTACTATCGTTGGTTCAAGATTCTGCTGCTGGTGAGAAAACTAATACTGCTGAAAGAAGTTACAACTGCTAGTTAATATCAAGTTAATGTTGATTGAAAAGATTAATGCTGATTGAGAAGTTTCAACTGTTTATGAGAAAGTATTTAATACATTTGACTAAATACTTAGGAAAGTATTGTAAGCCCATTAGGACTCCTTGGTGTATAAAAGGAGATCCTAGGGCATCTAGTTCAGCATCTCATCAACATACACATCATATTAGTTTTCCATCTTAGTTTTCCATAGAGTTCATAGCTTTAAGGTTGTAAACCCTATCACTAAGTTAGAGTGATCGTATTAATATATATATTAAAGCTTATTGTGTTGATTATATCTTTGTGTTAAAACATACTTTACTGTTTCATTGAGAATACTTCTTAGTGATATAAACTAGATTCCGCATAGTTTATATCATTCAAATCAAAGTTTCATACTTAGTATTTTTGGATCTATCCAAGGGTACTAAACCTTACAAGCTAAGGAGTTAAAGATCTATTCATTGGGATCAACAAGTGGCATCAGAGCTTGTTGTGAAGCTTTGAATAAGAAGAGCATCCTACAAACTTTGCATTAATGGCATATACATCTTCAGGAAGTTCTTCTAATTCAGATACTGAGGTAGATTCTTGTTCTAAATCCTGTGTTAAAGCTTATGCTACTCTTAAAAAACAATATGATAGTTTGTCTTCTGATTACAAAAAGTCTCAATTTAATTTAGTATCTTATAAAGCAGGTTTACAGTCTGTAGAAGATAGACTAGTACACTATAAGAAAAATGAGGTTGTGTTTGAAGAGAGCATAAATGTTTTAAAACTTGAGGTTAGACTAAGAGATAATGCCTTAGATGAATACAAAATGAAATTGGATAAAGAAGAAAAAGAAAGAGATCAATTAAAACAAATATTAGAGAAGTTTCAAAATTCATCCAAGTCTTTAAATGATTTACTGGAAAGTTAAGTAAGTGACAAATTTAAAACAGGACTAGGATATAATGCAGCTACTTCTGCAGTAGAAAGTTTTGTGAATTCATCTGAGATGTTAGAGTATCAGGAGAATGATAAGTCCAAAGGATATCATGCAGTTCCCCCACCTCTAACAGGGAATTTCATACCTCGCAAACCTGATCTAACATTTATAGATGAAATAGTTGAAAGTGAGAATATGGATGTTACTACTGTTGTTACACCTAGCAATGATAAGACAGTTGAAAATAAGGGTGTTTCTAACACATTTGAATCTAATGTTGTTAGGATGAACAACTTTAGTGCTCCAATCATTGAGGATGGGAACTCTGATGATAAAGTGAGATAGATTATACTGTTAGACCTAGCACTGAAAAGATAAAATCTATTAAGACTGTTAGGGAAACAAATGCACCTAAACAAAACAAACACCATCCTAGAGAGAACCAAAGAAACTGGAACAATCTTAAGTCCTAACAGCTAGGAAGTGACTTTGTGATGTACAATAAAGCATGTTTTGTGTGTGGAAGTTTTGACCATCTAAAGAAAGATTGTAGTAAAAGGATGGTAAAACCAGTATGGAACAATGCAAGGAGGGTGAATTATCAAAATTCTACAAGAATGACTCACCCTAATTAAAAAAGAAACATGATTCCACAAGCAGTATTAATGAGGTCAGGGCTAAAAATAATTAATACTGCTAGGTCAAGAGCAATAGTTAATGCTGCTAAGCCAAAAGCAGTACATAATGCTGTCAAGAGAAATAGGTTTCATGACGTTAAGGCCTTAGCATCTTAGGTTTGGAAGCCAAAGAACAGAGTAATAGACCATGTATCCAAACACAATAGTGCATCAATCATCTTGAAAAAATTTGATTATATTGATGCACAAGGAAGATTCTAGTCAGTGATGGCTTGGGTCCCTAAAAGAAGATAATTTGGAGGATCCTTCCAAATAGGGGAGGAAGGTAACTGGAATTCATCAAGATCCTGGCATTTCATTGGTACAACATGATGCCAATATTTAGGGGAGGCATGAGCATGAACCAGAGTTTGATTTTGATGCTGCTAATGTACCAGTTACTACTGCTGGTGCAGAAATTAGTACTGCCAGCCCTGAAGTTAAAACTGCTGGTGATTCTATTGAAGATATTACTGCTGAAACTTTAATGTACATAAGAAGGAGTGCAGCAAAGGCAAAAGATAAAGCAAAGATGGAAGAGTTTAAATCAGCAATGACCAACACAAAAAGGCAACAAGCACAAGAAAGACTTGGTTTTGAAGTAGCTGTGAGATTGCAAGCTGAACTTGATAAAGAAGAGAGGCAGAGGATTTCCATAGCAGAAGGTTTAATTTAAGAATTTCTTCAAAAGATATTCATTTAGGATAAAAGATCAAGAAGATGAAGTGTTTGAAAGCATCCTTTCAAAATAGAAGGTTTAATTCAAGAAACTTGATGATTTGAAGGTAAATCACAAGTTTAGGGGAGGATTGTTAGGAATTAAACTCAGTGCACTTAGTACTGCTAAGCCAAAAGTTAGTACTGCTCACAAGTTACAACTATCAGTATTAACCAGTTAGTACTACTAGAGTAATTTAGTACTGCCAGTACTAACTTAAGACTGTTGAAGGACTTAAGACTGCTGGTTAAAGAGTTACTACTGCTGGTTCAAGATTTTGCTGCTGGTGAGAAAATTAATACTGCTAAAAGAAGTTACAACTGCTAGTTAATACCAGGTTAATGCTGATTGAAAAGATTAATGCTGATTGAGAAGTTTCAACTGTTTATGAGAAAGTATTTAATACATTAAACTACATGCTTTGGAAAGTATTAAATACATAGTCATTATATTCAATACATTTGACTAAATACTTAGGAAAGTATTCTAAGCCCATTAGGACTCCTTGGTGTATAAAAGGAGATCTTGGGGCATCTAGTTTAGCATCTCATCAGCATACACATCATATCAGTTTTCCATCTCAGTTTTCCATAGAATTTATAGCTTTAAGGTTGTAAACCCTATCACTAAGTCAGAGTCATCGTATTAATATATATTGAAGCTTATTGTGTTGATTATATCTTTGTGTCAAAACATACTTTACTGTTTCATTAAGAATACTTCTTAGTGATATAAACTAGATTCTGCATAGTTTATATCATTCAAATCAGAGTTTCATACTTAGTATTTTTGGATCTATCCAAGGGTACTAAACCTTACAAGCTAAAGAGTTAAAGATCTATTCATTGGGATCAACATCCCTCTCAGGAAGAACAAGTTCCTGCTGTTGCAACATCTTACCCACAAAAGACCCAAATACCTAGGCAAGCCAAAAGAAGTCGGGATACTGAGATACCTCAGTCTGGTGGTCCCCCTAAAAAGATTGGTGATGAGGTTGTCTATAAGGAGTTGGGTGACAGAGTGGAAAGGGCTGCCACTACTGCTGCTAGCTTAGATGCAGAGCAAGACAATAGTAACATCCTTAAGACCCAATCCACAGCAATACCTAATGCGCCTCTTTCTCAAGAAATTGGTACAAGTAGTAGTCCAAGGTGCCAAGAAGCAATGGGGGGTACCATTGCTCAGACTAGGTCTGAGAGGGTACCTACACCTTCCTATGATTCACCTCTCCTAGGAGGTAACACACCTGGAAGTAATGAGGAAAGACTTGAACATCAAGATGATTTGATGGATTTTGTACCACCAACACCCTATGATTCACCTCTCTCAGGAGGTCATACACCTAGAAGTGATGAGGGTAGACCTAATATAAATGAATTGATGGCTATTTGTACAAACTTATCAAACAGGGTTCTTGCCTTGGAAACATCAAAGACTGCTCAAGATTTGGTGATCAACAAGTTGAAAAAGAAAGTCAAAATATTGGAAAAAAAGCGAAGGGAAAGAACTCCAGGGAAGAAACTCTTCAAGATTGGTACCTCTAGGAGAAAGAGTTTGGATAAGGAGAATGTATCCAAACAGGGGAGGAATTTAAAGACAAGGCCAATGTTTGAAGATGGTGATTTTGATGATGATTTTGATGATGATATGGTGAATGAAGCGATGGAGAATGTTGAAGGAGATACAGTTAATGCTGCTGGTGCAGTTAACACTGCTACTACTAGAGTTAGTGCTGCTAGTGCATCAGTTACTACTGCTGGTGTATCTATTAGTACTGCTGAACCAAGAACACCTCCAACAACCACTACAACTGCATTTGAAGATGAGGATCTTACCATTGCTCAAACACTTGTAAAGATGAGAAGTGAGAAGGCTAAGGTAAAAGGAGTTGATTTCAGAGATGTGGAAGAATCTGCTAGATCAACAACAATTCTTCCAACTATTAATCCAAAAGATTAAGGCAAAGGCATTATGCAAGAGCCTGAAAAGCCTCCAAAGAACCCTATAAAGGCTTAGATTCAAAAGGATGCAGAGATTGCTCAAAGATTGTTTGAAGAAGAACAAGTACAGTTTAAGAGATAGCAATGGATTGCTAGGGAAAGAGCTGCAGAACAAGAGGCCAATGATGCAGCACTGATTGAATAAATGGAAGATATTCAAGCAAGGATGGATGCAGATGAATTACTAGCAGAAAGACTTCAATAAGAAGAAAGAGAACAATTAACCATTGAAGAAAAGTCTAGAATGTTGGTGGAAATGATTGCTAAAAGGAAAAGGTTCTTTGCTGCACAGAGAGCTGAACAAATTAGAAACAAGCTACTAACCAGAGCTCAACTCAGAAACAAGATGGTTACTTATCCGAAACACATGGGCAAGTACACTCACAATCAGATGAAGAGCAAGAGCTTTGAAGAAATTCAGAAGCTATATTAAAGGGAGTAGAAGTGGATCAATAACTTTGTTCCTATAGATTCTGAAGTGGTTAAAGACAGTAGAAAAGGTAAAGCTAAAGGCAATAGAAAGAAAACAGTTGCTAGGAAAAGAACAGGTGAAAAACTTAATGATGAAAGTGTTAAGAGATAGAAGATAGAGGATGATGCTAAGAAGGAAGAGCTTAGAGATCATTTGGATATAATTCCAGGAGATGATGAAGCTATAAATGTTGAATCATTAGCTACAAAGTATCCAATAGTTGATTGGAAGACACATGCTCTATCAGAAGACAAGATGTATTATGAGATCATCAGGGGTGATGGTAGTACTAAATTTTACAAGATATTTATAGAAATTCTTAATGATTTTGATAGGTAAGATGTGTTAGATCTTTATAGGTTGGTTAAAGAGAGATTTGAGACTGCTAGCCCAGAAGGATATGACAAATTACTTTAGGGAGATATTATTACTGTATTTGAACCAAGTGAAGATGATGACATCTAGAAAGCTCAACAGGACTACACATTGATCAGCTGGAGATTATTTGATTCATGTGGAGTTCATGTATTACTGATGGATACTAGAATTGCTATTCACTTGCTGATAGAGAAGACATATCCTCTTACACAAGAGATGCTTTCAAGAATGCTTAGTAGAAGACTAGAAGTTGATCATGAGTGTGAAATGGCTTATGAGCTTCTTAGGTTTACAAGATCCCAACTTAAGAAGTAGAAGAGTGTTTGGATACACCCTCCTAGTGATCAAGAAGCAGGAAATGAAAAAATTAATGATTAACAAGATGAATATGAAGTTTAGGGGAGGATTGTTGGGAATTAGAGGCTTCTACGACTTAATACTGCTGGTTCAAGTTTGTACTGCTGGTGAAGATAAGAGAAAAACCGTCTAAGTCATTAGTACTGTTATTATAATAGTAAGTTCTACCAGTACAAAGTGTTAGTATTGTCAGTTTAGTAGTACTATTAGTTATGTAGTTAGTATAAATAGTTAGTACTGCTAATGTGATATGCATGAGATATATTAGGAATAGATATGCATTGATTAGTAGACGCGTTTTGTAAGCCCATTAGGGTTTCTTGGTGTATAAAAGAAACCCTAAGGCATAGATCTAGAAATCATTTCTCATAGTTAGTATTCATAGTTTCAAGGTTATTATGTAACTTTGATTGTGTTTAATATATTGAAAGTTTAGCAAGATCTTTTTTACTGTTTCATTGTTCTTCTTAGTATTACAAACTAGTTTTCGCATAGTTTGTAGTATTCACAATCTTAGTTTCTATTATAGTTGTCTTGGATCTATCCAACATAACTAAGCTTTAACAAGCTAAGTAAGATCTGTTCAGAAGGGATCAACAATTCGTTCATGCTTTAGTAAATAGTTACACAGATCATCACAAGTGTGACAAGGCAACAATACTTAGAGAAGTAATCTAGGGAGTAACACATGATTAAATAAACACAGCTTTTTATCTTATTGTTATCACTAGTAGCGTAGTTAATATTTAGTTTAAACAGCTAAAACCAAACCTCTCTCCAATTATATGATTTACTTGCTTTCCATAAAATATAAAAATACAAAAATAATCTTCTCTCAACCCTTAAAATTCTGTTAGACCGTGATCAAGCCTTTTCAACTATTCCTAAAAGAGTGAACGATAAAACAACCACGAGTCTTCCTAATAAAAAAAAAAATACCGAAACGATTTGGTGAATGTCTAGGGAGTGTTAAACTTATGTTGTGAGTCTAGATGGACGCACATATTTTTGGCACACCGCGCCTGGGTTATGGTTAGGTATTAAGTATAGTTTAGCTTAAATCTACTTGCTTGATTCCTTTCAAGTAAGTTTTAATTCCGCCGATTTAGCTTTCTCTTTAGTCTATCTTTACCTTGGTGTTTGTTCGTAATTTTCATTAAAATATTATTCTCCATCATAGGATAACGGAAGTCCACCACCTTCAAATAATAATATAAAAATCATCTTGTCCTACAATTGTGCTACGCACTCGTTTTAACCATAAGCTCTATGAGCTAAGAAAATTTCAGCTTATTGACTCTCGCTGGATGAGTTATTATATTTTCTTTATATTTATTTTTTTTTAGAATTCTGTTAGACCGTGATCAAGCCTTCCCAACCTATTCCTCGAGTGAACGATAAACAACCCCGGGTCTTGCCTATACTACACTACAACGATTAGGTACACTGCCTAGGGAGTTGTAAAACTTCTCGTGTAGAAGTCATATGATAACCGCACATCAAGTTTTTGGCGTCGCCGCCTGGGGAATAGTTAGGTATTGATCATAGTTTAGCTTAAATCTACTTGCTTGAATCCTTTCAAGTAAGATTTAATTCCCGCATATTAGCTTTCTCGTAGTCTATCTTTTCCTTGTGTGTTTGTTCATAATTTTCATTAACTATTCCATTCTCCATCATGGAGAACGCGAATCTACCACCTACTCATCCTGTCCTACCAATTATGCTACGCGCACGATTTAACCAAGAGCTCCAAGAGCTATAGAAAATTTCAGCCTTTATTGACTCTCGCCTGGAGAGTATTGAGCAATTCTTCAATCGCTTTGCTGAACAACCCAATGAGACCAGTATAAATAACCCTGAACTTGATAATGGATCAGTAGATACACCTCTCGTCTCTCTTTTCCCTCACTCCGACAATGACTCAGATGATGAGGAAGTTCTTAATGAGTTATGTGAGTATGAAATCAAAGGAACACTACGCCGAGAAAGAATAATCAATAGTTTTAAAGGGGATGACCTTGCATTTGAGTGTATGATAGGCTTCAGGAAATTCACTGCCTATCTCCACCCTATTCTACCAATGAATATTATCTCACGTAAAGCCTATAATACAATAATAGTAGATAGACTAGAGGGGATGGGAAAGAACCTAATTGCCATTATTAGGGATGTCTACGTATTTGTAGGAAGTTTCACCTATATCACGGATTTTGTTATGTTGGAAGACATAGGAGAATTTATCATGAGCGACATGGCTAAAGTCTTGATGGGCAGACCCTTTACCAAGATCTTCGACACATACACATATAGGATGCCACGTACAATACCTAGGCTCAAGAACTTCAACTGGAGTAAAGTTCCACCATTGTTAGAGCTTAGCCAAAACGATTTGATGAACGGAATTAGGTGCTCTTATGAAAAGAACAAATTCATGTACAAAAACTGCTTAAACCTAGGCCTAGAATACCAACTAGATGGAAGTATGAAGGAATGGCTCCTTCTTGGACATGTGAGCATTCACAAAACAACGTAAGGACGTGTGATTTCGAGTCTAGCTACAAGACTCGTTAATAAAGAAAAGCACTTCTTGGGAGGCAACCCAATTTACTTTCCCGCATATTAGGAGTATCTTGTGTGTTTTATTCTTCATAGTTTGTTTTATTATGTCTGAACTATCTTGTAATCATGCTTTGTTTGTCTTTAACTCCGTCTTAATTTCAATCAAAGGTATTTTGCAACCAATAAGTGTAGTGGAATTTATCTGGATTTTGAGCCAAATTTAAACATGATAAATGAATTGTTTAGATTAATTCGCGTCAGTTTTGAGTCGTATGATTGAATTGTTAAATCCCAGGTTTTGTACAACCATTTATACAGGAATTAACTTATGGAATCAAGTACAAGAAATTTTTCATTAAAAACAAAATTTTCATTTTCACAGACTGTGGAGACAGCGTCACGATTAACACGCGACGTCGTCACCACGATACCAGTGACGGGGTCACCACAACCCTGACGACGTCAAACGCCCAGGTTCCGAAAACTTAAAGTTTTTAATTATTATTGAAAATAAAACTTGCACGACATTTAATATATTTATTCTTCCGTTATAAACCTACAAAACCTAATGAATTTAACAATTCCTTCATCCTATCTATCGAGTCAAACCCTAAATTCATATTGTATATTGGTAAATCGCACATTTTATGCTTGGTATAGTTGTCTTTGTCTTTGATTACATGTTATATTTGATGAGAAGATGCTTGGAAGTTCTTAGAAAGTTTCATTGGATGATTCTTGGAGGACGATTTAACTAGTTATCACATGTTTCTTCTCCATTATTGAGTAAACCAGGGGAGTACTAGTTTCTTTTCCTTGTTTTCTTTTCCCTTTATCTGTTTTAATGGGTACTTCTAGAGAACATTGGGGACAATGTTCAACTTAAGTGTGGGGGAAAATAAGCCTTAGAAACTATTCTTTCATTTGCCATTTGCCTTGTCCTTAAAAAGATAGGTAATATATTGAAACATAGCATAAAAGGGTGATTTTTACCAAAATTTAAAATTTTTTACGACACACACCAACGAAAACCGAGTATTACTAGCGTCCTATGGATAGGAATTTATATGACAAGCATAAAAAACCTCAAAATTCCACCCCCATAATGTGAGGTTCGCCATTAGATATTATACCTTTAGCTTGTTCGAGTTAAGGAGTGAGCAATTATGTGTGTCTATTCTGTCGTTACGGATGTGTATGCATATTTTCGTTGTCTTTTCTGGAACATTGGTATTGATTATTTTAGGATTATGAGAGTGTACCGGTAGCATATTAAATTCTAGAACTTGTTTTTGTGATGCATCCCGAGACCGCATAGTAAGTATTAGGATTTACTTGATAAGAGGCATTAGGATTAACCCATGTTTTAAACCTGTAATTGTTATGATGGTCATACCGATCATATAACTATCCCACACCCTTGCCATGCACTCACCTTTAGTGCAGGATACCCTAGTACAACCCTCCGAGCCTATCCTTTTTCATGGTTCTTGTAATTTTCTAGTTAATCTGGACTATTAACAAAGAGCATTGTCACCCTAAAACCAATCGTTACACCCAAAAAGCCTTAGCCTACCTTATATGTACTCGCCTTTAGTACATTATTGTAATAACCCAAGTTAATTATTTGAGTACACGGTTGCTAAGTCTTTATCCTTGTAAATATAGTTTTAGGACGATTAGGATTCATGGTAGTATTTATTTCGTGGAAGAATAGGGAAGAAAAGTTAAGTCAATACCCCCATATGTTTGTCAAATGATCTCCATGTTATTTTGATCCACCTCAAATCGGGTCATTAGTTAGATTGTAAATATCGAGCATGTAAAAAGCTCAAGTGTAGGGGTACGTATTATAAACCCCATGTGATGTATTATGTTATTAAAAAAATGAGAAAAGAAAAAGAAAGAGATTGATGTAGAGTTGTGTAGAGTTTGTAGATCTTCGTCTGAGTCTTGGCTTAGCAACCAACCCAGCGTGTATTCGTGTAAGTAATTAGCTAACCCTTCCACCCCAAATTCACCCAAAGTCACCACCTAAATGTATCCCATCCGTTTCCATTTCCATTATATGTTATCTTACACCTACACCCCACAACCCTTTATAAAGACCTCTTAGATAGTAATGAATAATACTTGCACCTAGCAGTGGAGGTTTGATCCTTTACCAAGCCTATGGTAATTTATATGCTATGACAGGTAATGAGTGTGATTTTCCGTTTCCCCCATATGTTATAATTCATTATACACCCGAGTGAAAGAGAGAATCCCAAACACTTATGTGAGGTGCTAGTATATACTTTCCGTGCTTTTAATTGCGAGGTCTAGAAGGTTGTGTTGTAAAATATGTTTAAAGAGTATGTAAAATGACCCCTCATATTGTTATTGTCTAGGTAGAAAAGCCCATTTGCTTGAGGACAAGCAAATCCCAAGTGTAGGGGTATTTGATGAGGTGTCATTTTATACACTTTTTCGGGGTAGTTTAACCCCCTAAATCGTGCATTTATGCCCAAAATAGGTACTTAATCATTCCTTTTTAGGTATTTCTCATTTGGAAGGCATTTGGAAGAATTACACGTGACTTGGACTCATTTGGAGAAGAAACGGACAAGACTACGGACCTACACCAACATTGATCAAGAATTTCTCTATAGTGGCTGGAGACGGCGTCACAGATACAACGTGACGCCATCACCACGAAGATCAAGACGGCGTCACATGATTCCACGACGGCGTTAGAGCATACGACCCACCTATTGTCTAGAATATTCTCTTTCATGACGGCATCACGATTAAAACGCGACGCCGTCATAGCATTTTTCCTATATATACAAACCCGAATTTAGGGTTTTAAGTGTGTAACTTTAGAATAAAAAGAGGGTACGAACCCTAGTTTGTTTAGCAGCTATAGGAGATGATTTTAGGGCCTAAAAACCCTATTGTACCTCTTCCAATTCATGTTTTAATCAAGTAAGGTTTACTTAATCATTCAATATGTCTATGTGTTGTTTGATTTATTGTTCTTGCTTTATCTTTAACATGCTTGGCTAAACCTCCTATTGTGTTTATTTATGATTGTATGAAACCTAGAATGTAGATCTTAGTGGTGTTGCTTCTTGTGATGGATGTGCACGTTAGGTCTTAGAAAACTAGCTTTTGTCTGCATCACTGTTGATATGTCTAGGGAAACATGATTGTGTAGAAAGGATACCATCGGGTAATAGTTTTCATACTACCTTGCCCCCTAATATGGTTGATCCACTCTTAATATATTTCACATGCACTTAGTGTACTCCTAGGGGCCGTGTAATAGTCTTCATACTACCTTGCCCCTAATATGGTTGATCCACTCTTAATATATTTCACATGCACTTAGTGTACTCCTAGGGGCCGTGTAATAGTCTTCATACTACCTTGCATGTGCGTTGCTCTAGCGGCATACTAAGTAGACGGCGGGTTCGTGTAATTTGTTCATGCTTTAGGAAATAGTTACACAGATCATCACAAGTGTGACAAGGCAACAACACTAGGAGAAGTAATCTAGGGAGTAATACATGATTAAATAAACACGATCTTTTATCTTATTGTTATCACCAGTAGCGTAGTTAATATTTAGTTTAAAAAGCTAAAACCAAACCTCTCTCTAATTATATGATTTACTTGCTTTCCATAAAATATAAAAATACAAAAATAATCTTCTCTCAACCCTTAGAATTCTGTTAGACCGTGATCAAGCCTTCCCAACCTATTCCTCGAGTGAACGATAAACAACCCTGAGTCTTGCCTATACTACACTACAACGATTAGGTGCACTGCCTAGGGAGTTGTAAAACTTCTCGTGTAGAAGTCCTACGACGACCGCACATCAATGCTCGATCCAGAGGAAAATATCAGCAACAAACAGAACCGTACGGGAAGAAATTCCCTGTCCTTTTAAGTACTTTTGGAACTCTGTTAGTTGCTCGAGTCTCCAAGCCTTAGCACCCAGGATTAATACAGTTCTACACAAGTAATCGTTGAGTAGCAATAACTTACGATTACAACACGATGGTGGCAGCAGAATAGATAAGAACAAAAGCAAACAAAGCAATGTAATTTGACTGATATGGCATTTTTTGGTTATAATTCTACATAAACACCATGCTATATATTTATATCAGAATAGTACAGACGTGATAACCCACTCCCAAAATAAAAGGGAAAATGGGAGGTTACTATCCATAAGATCATGTTAAAGATTATCTTAAAAATACAAGTGCTACTCTAACTTATACCATTAGCTTTGTTATAAATACAATAACTTGTAGCTTCAAGAGTTTGGACTTTGTGCTTCATAAGTGGCTAAACTTGCCAACTTAATTTAAGTCCTAACAATCCCCCACCATGTTGGTATGTTTTTGCTAATCTGATAGGTTGTGTCATGGTGGTGTCACGAAGATTAAACCCCGCTTACTTTAAGTGTGCATATAAAGTTGATTTAATGGTGTCCGGAGATTAAACAACAAACCTAAATAATCTTATGTACATACTTATACGCACTTCCCATCGTAACCAAAGTGTTCTCACTGAGCGCGAATATGGCCATGTGCTTAATCCTGATTCATGACTCTCTAAGAGAGAAACCACAAACAATCTATTCAAGGCGGCACCACCTCTAAGTCATATAGGCAAAGCTTCTATAACGTCTCCTTCGCTAAGACGCCTCTAAAGCTTTGTTAAGAGGATATCCTCATCCTGATTCTCAGCAACGCCATACCATCTCTACTACATGGGTCAATTATTTGATAGTACCTTCTATTAACTAGTGACTTGTTATTACCCATTAAACTTGGAGATAAGAGCACTAAATACAAGTTGGGTTACCATCACTAACCGATTCACTTATGGTTTTAGGCCCATGTCTCTAGTAGTAACACTCACTAAGTCTCTCGTTAGAGGCTTAGTAAGTGGATCTGCCAAGTTTCTACATGACTTGACATAAACAACAATAATGGTACCATTCTCAATTACTTGTCTCACATAGTTGTGTCAAAGATGAATATGTCTCTACTTCCCATTGTACACGGAGTTATAAGCTTTAGACAAAGTAGCTTGACTATCACCGTACATAGGAATAAAAGGCATTTGATCAGGCTACAGTTGGATATCTAGCAACAGATCCCGTATCCACTCAGCCTTTTTGCTTGCTTTAGCCAGAGCAATAAATTCTACTTCTATAGTGGAATGATAAATACACGTTTATTTCTTGCTTGCCCAAGAAACACATCTCGTCTTGCAAGAGTATAAATCCACCCGCTCATAGATTTTAAATCACCTGTATGATTCACCCAACTTGCATCTGAATACCCTTCCAAAACCCTAAGGTATGACGTTTATGTCAAGTTCAAAGAACTAGTCCTTTTCAGGTACCCTAGTACTTTAGACACTGCTCTCTAGTGTTCTAAGCTTAGATTACTTGTGTAGTGACTTAACTTGCTTATAGCAAAAGCAATGTCAGGCCTAGTACAATGTGTTTCATACATCAAACAACCAATAACACTTGCATACTCTAGATGAGCTACAGCTCTACCATAACTCTTCTCAAGATGTACACTCGGCTCAAAAGGAATGTTATATTCCTTTATATGAAAATGTTGAAACTTAGTCAGTATCTTCTCGATATAATGAGACTGAATAAGAGAAATTTAATCATTTGTCCTTTTCAGTTTAAGTCCCAAAATAGTGTCTACTTCATCAAGATCTTTCATCTTAAAGTTCGAGGATAAGTAAGACTTTGTTTCAGAAATACCATATATAGTTGTGCTAATGATCAACATATGATCAACATAAAGACAAATGACCACTGTATAATCTTTCTTGCTTTTAGTATAAATACACCTGTCAGCACTATTATGCTTAAACTTGAAAGAAATAACAGTGGTGTCAAACCTCTCATGCCACTGCTTTAGAGCTTGTTCCAAACTGTACAAGGACATAACAAGTCTACACACTTTGTTTTCTTGCCCTTGTATCACAAAACCTTCAGGTTGTTTCATGTACACCTCCTCATGTAAGTAACCATTTAGAAAGGCCGTCTTTACATCGATTTGATAAATGTGCAAACCTTAAATGCCAGATATCACTATGAGTGTTCTTATAGACCTAATTCTAGCGATCAAGGCATATGTATCAAAATAATCTAAAACCTCTCTTTGTTTGTAGCCTTCTACAACTAATCTTGCTTTAAAGGCAGAGATTGATCCATCTGGGTTAAGCTTCTTCTTAAATACCTATTTGGATCTTATGGGTTTCACGTCCTTAAGAAGTTCTGCTATTTCCCAAGTCTGATTACCCAAAATAGAATCCATCTCTTCATTTACAGCTTCCAAAAAGGAGCATCTCGAGATGACATGGCTTTAGAAATGTCTTAGGGTCATCATCAATGTTAATCGAGAAAATGAACTCTTTTGTTACTTTCTTTTGTGCCCCTTCGACTAAGTAAGCGAAGAAATCTGATTTCAGACTCTTCTCGTTTCTAGCTCGAGTACTCCGCCTTGGTTCATTAATCTCTGTAAAGATTTCTACAGGAGACGAACTCATTGAAGTAGGAACTAGACTTGCATGAGGGTTTTCGACATCTTTTGAAATTTGTCTTCAAAGAATTCCACATCTCTTGATTCTATGATAACACCTGAATTCTCATCTAAAAGTCTATAAGCTTTATTGTTTTGGCATAGCCAACAAACAGATTTTAATACCATGATCTCCTAGCTTAGATCGTTTCGGTTCAGGTGTACGATAATAGGTTAAACATCCCTAAACCATCAAATAGTCTAGGTTTGGTTTTCTGCCATTCCATAACTCATATGGACTCATAGGAATCACACGACTAGTGATCCTATTATGTATATGACAATCAGCTATTAGAGCATCACCCCATAGATTTGTGGGTAACCTAAATTGGTTTAACATACAATTAACCATCTCTACAAGGGTTCAGTTTTTCCTTTTTGCTAAACCGTTTTGTTGTTGTGTATATAGAGAGGTACGCTCATGTTTAATGCCATTCTCTTCGCAAAATGTGTCAAACTCTCGCATAAAATATTCTCCACCCTGGTCGGATCGTAAGATTTTAATCTTTTTTCCAAGTTGGTTCTCAACCTCAGCTTTGTATGTTTTGAATGAATCAAAAGCTTCGTCTTTTGATCGTATATACATATAAGAATTGATAACGCCTTAATTATACATGTTTTTGGCGGCGTTATTTGTATATATTTCATCATTTCTCGTGAACTTTTGATACTTAATCACATAGAATATGTGTAGGTTCACTTGAAGACGGTACGAGCTCAAAGTATTCAAATTACAAGTGTTTATACCTATTGGAAGCAAAGTTAGAAGAAAAGAAACAATAAAGTCTAAAATCACAAGGAAGTGCGTCGCACTTATTACAAAGTGCACCGTACTTATCAATGAATCAATGAAGCCATTAAAGACACAAGTACGCCAGTTTTCCCAGAATGTGTGCCGCACTTTCCCCAAGCATTAATGAAGAATGCACCGACATAGGCAAAGTACGCCGCACTTATAATAAAGTGCACCGCACTTCTGGCCTCTCACAGCCTATAAATAGAGAGGACTTCTAGCCATTTCACATATCATTACACACACTTCAATATCCAAATCTCTCTCATAATCTTCATCAATCTCTGGGTAATAGCATGAAATTCCAGCGAAGATGAACAAGATTTATAGTATTTAGTAAAATAACGGGTTTAGTAAGATTCGATACTTGTAAACGGGTTGTGTTTATACTCCATAACCTATCTGAATCTTGTATGTTTCTTATCTTTCTATTTTATTTTGTTATTATGAACTCATTAGCCATGAGAGGCTAAATCTCTCATGACTACTCGGTGATGTTGATATAATAAATAAATATTTGGTATTATTATGATCTTGTTAATCTTAAGCTTCGTGTCTTATCTTATTAACTTTGTTCATCAACTTTGATTGTATACGCATAACGATATAGGTCGAAAGACCCGTTGTGTGCTATATTGTTTTAAAGATTTGTCTATGGTCTTTATCGTTTGGTTGGAGAAATTCGCTTATGTTAGTTGATAAAAAAATAGATTTGATATAATAGTAACTTGATTATTTGCATGACACATCTGATTAAGTTAACTAATATAAGTCTTAAGCTAAAACAAGTTGACTTGTGAAAATGTTTTTTGACGAAAAAACCTTTTTATATGTTAAGTCCAAAATCGAAGATCGTAATAACTACCATTGCTAAAGCATTATATGAATCTATCAGAGTAGTCATATTCCTTTATTACTGAATTCATCATCACTTACATCTTATCTGAAAAAGTCATTAAGTTTTGTCTTAAAACTCGCGATTATACGAACATAATCAAATCCCTGTGGACGACATGGTCTTACCTGAAATTTATATTACATATGTGGGTTATACTTTACCCGTGTGTTTCCATTTAATAATCAGTAATTCTAGGCTTATAAATTTAAAGTTTTTGAAACACATCAAAGTTTTTGGCGCCGTTGCCGGGGATTTTAAATTGTTCTATAATCATCTCTAGTTATCTTTTAAAACAAAATTAATCACTTTTTCCTCCTAAAAATCAATCTGCTTGCTTGCTGTAACTCTCGTTACAGAAAGCGCACTACACTTTCTGCAGTCAAACATTTTTTTTCTAAAAACGTTCTCTAAAACATCAAACAGTTCACCTTGGATGCATACACGTGCTTCTAATTCCGAACTTGTCGAACCATTATCTAAACCTGAACGTACCCTGAATTGTAGACTTCATCGAGGAAACAGGAGAGTCCGATTCAAATAAAGAGACGAACGACCAGCACAACCAAGAATTGTCTACCTACCCATTCTTGACATCAACTATTTTTGTCACTTTCTTGATATTCTTAGAAATTACAACCCAATGGATGATGAACCCATATGGGTTGCCGACTGTGTTGTCACTCCGACTCCCGGTTCCGCAATCACCATTCCTTAAACCGCAAACGAATTCGCCATTAAAGGTAACCACTTGACTCTCGTCAAAGGAAAGCAATTTGATGGTAGAATTAAAACTGATCCGCACAAACACATTCATAAATTTCTCGAAATATGTGATATGTTTAAATATAGAGACACAGAAACTGAAGCCGTCCGCCTAATGATGTTTCCCCTATCAATCACAGGGGGAAGCAAAAACTTGGCTTGACAAACTCAACGAAGGAACCATCGAAACATGGGATAAATTCTAAACTGCCTTTATTAGCCGATTCTTTCCCCCAGCCCTTTTCGATCAACTCCTCGGAGAAATCCGAGCCTTTTCCCAACATGAAAATGAAACCTTAACTGATGCTTGGCTCCGTATGAAAGAAATGCTCAGAAATTGCCATGGTCACAATCTATTCAAAGGCAATATCATAAAAATCTTTTATCACAGCCTCAACGAAATAACCCAAGAAGCTCTTAATTCTGCAGCTGGTGGTATTTTCCTCTATAAAATACCAAACCAAGCTTATCAACTCCTCGAAGACAAAGTCTTACTCAAGCTTGATTGGGCTAAAAATCAAAAACCAAAATTATCTCTTAAGAAAGTTGTAGCTTTCGCTGATGAAGGTAGCAGTAACTCTGATACTGACAAAATTACGGCACTAATAGATGCTATGACCTTGAAAATGGACGTTCAGTACAAAGAAATACAATCCCGTTCAAATCACTCGATACCTGAATATGACGAAGATGACAAACCTATGTCTCCTGAAGCAGAAGCAAAATTCATGCAAACCTTCCGATGTACTCATTTTTACAATGATTACCCCAACCGTGACTCAAATCGCGATAATTGGCGTTCAAGCGGAAGAAACGATTATAATCGAGATAACTATCGATCCAAGATGACAAACCCGACCTTCAAAGATAATTAAGCGAATTCATAAAAGCTCAACAATCGACCAATTCTTTTATCAAAGATATGTTTATGGATCTTAAAACCAAACTCAAAACAACAACCAAAAATCATCAAGCCTCAATCCAATACCTAGAAGCTTACCAACCACCGCAAGCTCGAAATGAGCAATCTGGTCGACCTTCTGGATCTCTTCCTAGTAACACTCATCCAGACCCAAAAGGTAGCTCATCTAAACCTTACCAACCACCGCAAGCTCGAAATGAGCATGTAAATGTCGTATTTACATGTAGTGGTAAATCCTATGACCCACCTATCAACCCAAATGATCAACAAAATGATTCTAAAACCCCTACCAATTTCGATAGTGCAGATGAAGAAGAAGAACCTACACCTCAACCAAAATCTCAAACTCAAAAACCGATCAAAGAAACTCTGATACCTAAACCATACAAACCGAATTCCATATCCTCAACGCCTTCGAAAAGAGAAAATGGAAGCCTAATATGGTAAATTCCTTGATATGATTCGAGCCGTTCCAATCAATGTACCTCTTGTCGATGTCTTAGCAGGAATGCCGAATTATGGAAAATTTCTCAAAGAACCCGTTAGCAACAAGCACAAGCTTGAACAAATCGCATCCGCTTTCCTGAGCGATGAAAGTTCTACTGTGATTCAAAACAAAGTTCCACCTAAAGTCGGAGACCCCGAAAATTTCCTTATTCCTTGCACTTTTAGCAAAGCTTTCTCATGTGATGCTTTAGCTGACCTTGGTGCTAGCATTAATATCATGCCATATTCTCTATATGCGAAATTATCTCTTGAAAGTCTCAAGCTAACTAAAATGAGCGTAAGATTAGCCGACTGGTCATTCTAACACCCTATTGGAATAGCTGAAAATATGCTCGTTAAAGTTGGTAAATTCACCTTTCTTGTGGATTTCGTTATTCTCAAAATGGAAGAAGACTATAAAGTTCCTCTAATCATAAGAATACCTTTTCTCCACACTGCCAATGCAGTAATTCGAGTAAAACAAAAACAACTCAATCTTGGAGTTGGTACTGAACGTATGACTTTCTCAATCGATTTCGCGATGAAACACTCATATTCAAACGATGATACATGTTTTAGCATTGATGTTATCGATGAAATCTAAGAAGAAGATTTTTATGCTCTTCTCGATGAATGGAGTGAAATCCTTCATTTCATCGAGGGAAATATTCTCGAAGAAAAACTCTTTGCTGAATTCGATAAATTTATGGCTATGAATATCAAGGAAAACTCTGAGTCTTAATCCAAAACCGAAGAACCACCATTTGAAAAAATCACCTTTAACACCGATTATTAAATCAAGACATCTCTTGAAGAACCTCTTTTGGATCTTGAACTGAAACCTCTTCCTAGTCACCTAGAATATGTATTCTTGGAAGAGCCCTCATTTCTTCTTGTAATCATATCATCTCAGCTTTTTGAACAAAAGAAAAATAAACTCATCTATGTTTTAAAAAAACACAAGCAAGCCTTAGCTTGGAAAACAACAGATATTCTTAAAATATGCCTGTCTTTTTGTAAACATAAAATTCAAATCATAGAAGACAAAAAGCCAATTGTTCAAAAACAAAGATGATTAAATCCAAACATGCAAGAAGTTGTTAAAAAAGAAATCGTTAAACTTCTCGACACTCGTATTATTTATCCAATCGCCAATAGCCCTTGGGTAAGTCCCATCCACTGTGTACCAAAGAAAGGTGGTATTACAGTAGTTACAAACGAAAAAGATGAACTTGTCCTAACAAGAACCATTACGGGTTGGCGAGTATGCATCAATTATCGTAAACTGAATGAAGCAACCGTGAAGGACCACTTTCCTTTGTCATTCATGGATCAAATGTTAAAAAGACTTGCAAGAAATAAATATTTATGTTTCCTCGATGGTTTTTCTGGATAATTCCAAATACCAATCGATCTTATGGATCAAGAAAAAACAAGTTTCACATGCCCTTTTGGAACATACGCTTACAGGTGAATGCCTTTTGGTTTATGTAATGATCCATCTACTTTTCAAAGGTGCATGTTGGCTATATTTCATGACATGATCAAAGAATATGTGGAAGTATTCATGGATAATTGTTTTCCTTCTTTAGAAACTCCTTCGATAACTGTCTAAATAACCTCGATAAAATGCTTCAACATTGCAAGGATGCAAATCTTGTCCTTAACTAGGAAAAATGTCACTTCAAGGTTAAAGAAGGAATTTTTCTTGGACACAAAGTGTCCGGTGCAGGCCTTGAAGTTAACAAAGCCAAAATCAACGTAATCCCTAAGCTTCCACCCGCTACTAATGTCAAAGGCATTAGAAGTTTTCTAGGACATGCCAATTTCTACCGACGTTTCATTAAAGACTTCTCAAAAATTGTTCGTCCTTTAACCAAGTTGCTTGAAAAAGACACTTCATTTGAATTCAATGATGAATGTCACAAAGCATTCAATTCATTAAAAGAAAATCTCACATGTACTCCTGTGATCGTGAGCCCAAATTGGAACCTTCCATTTGATCTTATGTGTGATGCAAGTGAATTCGCAGTTGGAGCAGTCTTAGGACAAAAAGATGGTAAACACTTTCACCCTATCTATTTTGCAAGCAAAACTCTTAATGCAACTCAGCAAAAATATACTGTTACTGAAAAAGAACTGATGGCTGTAGTATTTGCATTTGACAAATTCCGACCATATCAGATATTATCCAAAACAATTTTCTATATCGATCACTCAACTCTAAGATACCTATTCAAAAAGCAAGATGCAAAGCCAGGTCTTATATGTTAGATTCTACTATTACAAGAATTCATATCGAAATAAAAGACAAAAAAGGTACAAAAAATGTTGCCGCCGACCACTTATCTCTGATTGATAATGATGAGGTAAGTAACGACAGTGATGTCGACGATAACTTTCTTGGCGAAACTCTTATGGAAACAACCACCAAATACATACCATGGTTCGCAGACTTTGTAAACTATTTGCTAGGTGATATTATACCTAAGGGTATGACATACCAACAAACGAACAAATTCTTCTCTAACCTCAAAAATTACTTTTGGGAAGATCCTTATCTTTTCAAAGTATGTTCAGATGGTATGATCAGACGCTGTGTCTCAGGACCAAAAACGCGTACCATTCTAGATCAATGTCACCACGGACCTACTGGTGGACATTATGTACCAAACACCACAGCTAAAAAAGTCTTAGACTCAGGCTTTTATTGTCCAACAATCATTAAATAAGCCCATACTCTAGTTTGCCTTTGCGAAGCTTGTCAAAAAATTGGGAATATATTTAAACGTGAAGAAATGCCCTTGAACAGCATTCAAGTATGCAAAGTTTTTGACATCTAGGGTATTGACTTTTTGGGACCATTCTCGAAATAATATAAATTCGAATACATCTTAGTCGTTGTCGATTAAGTTTCCAAGTGGGTCGAAGCTCAAGCTATACTAACGAACGATGCCAGAGTTGTTATCTCATTCCTGAAAAAACTATTCTGACGTTTCGGTATGCCCAAAGCTCTCATAAGTGACGAGGTACTCATTTCTGCAATTAAATAATGGAAAAAATCATGAAAAGATATGGAGTTACCCACCGTTTCCCTACATCTTATCATCCTCAAACGAGCGGACAAGGCGAAAATACAAACAGAACCCTCAAAAGAATCCTTGAAAAATAGTTAAAGATAATCAAGCTGTTTGGTTAATAAGACTCGATGATGCTCTGTGGGCTTTTAGAACCTCTTACAAAACATCAACCGGAACCATACCTTACAAACTCTTAAACGGTAAAAACTGCCATTTGCCATTCAAATTAAACACAGTGCATACTGGGCACTGAAGAACCGTAATCCTAATCCCATCGGCGCTGGTGAGAAAAGAATGTTCCAGTTACACGAACTCCGACATCAAGCATATGAAAACTCTCGTCTATACAAGGCAACAACCAAAGTCTGGCATGACAGAAAACTCAAAATGAGAAAAGAGTTCAAAAATGGAAACTAAGTGCTGTTATTCCACTCTAAGTACAAATTCAAACAGCCGAAACTCAGATCTCGATGGCTTGTACCATATGTGGTGAAACATCAATATCCATCTGGATATGTTAAACTATATGGAAAAGATGGCAAGACGTTCATTGTTAACGGCCATCGACTAAAACTCTACCATGAAGAAGAAAAGGACCAAAGGGAAGAAATCACTCCCTTTTATCATAAAACATAAACCTCTGAAGTACGAGTCTAGCTAATGACTCAATTAAAAATTAAGTGCTTCTCGGAAGGCAACTCGTGCTTTAACTTAAGTGTGGAGGAGTCCCTCCTCCTCTCTTCTCTCTTCTAAAAAGGAAAAAAACCAAAAATATTTTTCTTTTTGTATGTTTGTTTGTTAAATTTTGCAAGTTTACCTCTTTGAGATTTTGTCTAGGTGCTCACGCTGCAACGGGCATGTTTATGTGTCTTGTACAAGCCTATCATAGTTGCCTAGATTATGTATGTACAAATTGAGTGGCTTCACAAATATAAACCCTTTTTAAGTGACATGAGTGAATTTAAAAACAAACACATTCTCGATGTGGAGGGGACGATCTGATCAAATTATAAACCCTTTTTAATGTGACATGAGTGAATGTATTTAAATGAGACAAACACCATTCCGATGTGAATGGTGCTTGTGTTATATTTGTTAGCGAATACAAAAAAGGTGCTTGGTTATATTTATTAGGAATACAAAAATCCTAGGAAAGTATCGGTCACTCCATAGATAACTATCGTTATCTCGTTAAGTATTATTTGGAACCTACGTAAGGCCAAGTTAGGAAAAGCCCATGTAAAGCCCATGAAGGCCCATCCATAGCCGGCCATGAAAGGATATTTATACACCTCTCCATGCCTTGGAGAGGTGGTTGGTTGTTCATTTGTTTCACACTTAATGCATATCATTTCTATGTTTACTTTCTCTCTTTAAAGTGTTCATCTAACCACTCTCTCTCTAGAATCACCTCTCTTTCCCTCTACATGTATGTTATTAGATAGTCTTCAATTGGTATCAAGATCCATAGAGTGATTTGTTTAGTTTTTGTGTTTGTTTTGGTTGGTTTTTAACTCGTCCGTGCGTCCTTTTTATTGTTTTTCTTTGTTTTCGAAGCTATATTATACACTAAAGGATCATTTACTTTGGTAAACATGATCTAGTATCTTTATGATATAGGTGTAAAAGCTTAGAATCAAGAAAAACATCATTTTGTTCATCATTTGTGTTCAAAAAGCTTTAGAAAGTATAAATCTTGATTTTAAATTTTTCGGCTTAAAAACCTTAAAGTTTACATTTTTATTGTTCCTATAGGCTTAGTAACACTAGTTGTACAAGAAGTTTTGCAAAACAACCATCAAAAAGGTGTTTTTTGTGTTTTTGAGTTTTAGTGTCTCGTAACCGAACTACTACATTTTTAGTTTTAACCGAACTACTATTTCCAGTTTTAACCGAACTACTATTTTCAGTTTTAATCGAACTACTATTTTCAGTTTTAACCGAACTGCTATTTTTAGTATTAACCGAACTACTCCTTTTGGTTAGAGCCGAACAACTGAAGTTTAGTTGGAACCGAACAACTAAAGTTTAGTTAGAATCGAACAACTAAAGTTTAGTATCAACCAAACTACTCAAGTGTACTATCAACCGAACTACTCCAGATTAGTATCAACCGAACTACTCCAGTTTAGTATCAACCGATCTACCTAATTTTGGTTAGAGCCAATCTACTCAATTTTCAAAATTATACGGTTTATTTCTTTGACTTGTAAAATCCCGTGAAACATGATTTTGTTTTCCTGGTTTTGTCAAGAATTATAAAATCCCGTGTAGTTTCAAGACATAAAACACACAAAAGACAACTCATAACAACACAGTTTCTTTCAATCACTGTTCGATCAAACAAGTAATCTTTTAACATACAAAATTCTCAATGACGACTCTTGTTGACAAAGCAATTCTTTCGGGTGCTGACAATCGTCCACCTATGTTGGAAAAGGATATGTACGATTCTTGGAAAAGCATAATGGAGCTATACATGATGAATAGACAACATGGACGAATGATCCTTGAATCCGTTGAAAATGGTCCACTCATCTGGCCTACAATTGAGGAAAATGGTGTGACTAGGCCAAGAAAATACTCTGAATTGACTCCTACGGATGCAATTCAAGCTGATTGTGATGTCAAGGCAACAAATATCATTCTCCAAGGATTACCACCAGAGGTCTATGCATTGGTTAGCAATCATAAAGTCGCCAAGGAACTTTGGGAAAGAATTCAACTTCTCATGCAAGGAACTTCATTGACGAAACAAGAAAGAGAGTGTAAACTTTATGATGAATTCGATAAGTTTGCTTATAAGAAGGGGGAAACACTATGTGATTTTTACTTGAGATTTTCACTGCTACTCAATGACATGAACATCTACAATATAAAACCGGAATAATTTTAAGTGAACACCAAGTTTTTTAATACTCTTCCTCCTGAGTGGAGTAAATTTGTGACAGATGTCAAACTGGTTTGGGACTTGCACACAACTAATATTGATCAGCTTCATGCTTACTTGGAACAACACAAATTTTATGCAAATGAAGTTCGTTTAATGCATGAATGCAACTCAGATCCGCTTGCTTTGGTTGCAACCCATCAGATGACCTAGTCTCCTTATCAAACTCATCAGAACTCATACCAAAACTCTCAATTTCAACCACAAGTTTCACTATATCTGTCTCCACGGTATGGATCATCTTATCAGTCTCAATAATACTCAAACAATCAATCATCAACACCTCTTTTAATCACTTATACATCCAATGATTATCAATCATCAGTTCACCACAACGTTTATTCTCCATCATCATCTATCCCTCAAAGTGAATATGCTCCCACTGTTAACCAACAACAACAACCTGAATTCCCTCAACTAGACTTAGGTCTAACTGTTCCCGTGTTCAAGCAAGGTGATGATCCCATTGATGCTATCAACCATATGATGTCATTTCTCTCAGTTGTCGTCACTTCTCGCTATCCTACTACCAATAACTAGCTGAGGAATTCGTCAAACCCTAGGCAATAAGCTACCATTAATGATGGAAGAGTGACTTTACAACCAGTGCAGTGGAGACAAATTTCTTTTACTACGGGTACAAGTAGGACATACACTCCAGGAGCAAGTGGAAGTAATTCTGGGAAACAAAGGACTGTTATTTGTTACAACTGCAAAGGGGAGGGACACATGTCCAAACAAAGCACTAAGCCTAAAAGGAAATGGGATGATTCTTGGTTTAAGGATAAAGTGTTGCTGGTACAAGCTCAAGCAAATGGTCAAATTCTACATGAGGAGGAACTAGTATTTTTGGCAGATCCAGGAACTGCATAAGGTCAAGCCACACAGACTGTCATTACTTACAATGCTGCTTATCAAGCCAATGATTTGGATGCATATGACTCTGATTGTGATGAAGTCAATACTGCCAAAGTTGCTCTTATGGCGAATTCATCTCATTATGGTTTAGATGCTCTCGCTGAGGTATACAATCCTGATAATGTGGATAACAATATGATTAATCAAGGTGTGCAGGTGATTCTGTCTTATGAATAGTCGAATGTTGTAAACCATTCAGAGACTGAAATAACCAGTGATAGCAATATCATTCCTTATTCTCAGTATGTGACAGAATCACAACAGGCAGCTGTTCAAAATTCTAACACATCTGCACAACAAGATGCACTGATATTATCTGTGATAGAACAACTAAAGAGCCAAGTAATTAATTGCACCAAGATAAATCTAGATAATAAAAGTGTCAATGATACTTTAACTGTTGAGCTTGAAAGATATAAAGAACAAGTTAAAGTTTTGAAAGAAGGATAAAATGTTGATTTAAAGAGTAAAGATAACGTTTCAGATTCATGTGAACAGTCTGTCGAGATTGATCGTCTTAGACAAACTCTTTCTAAACATTTAAAAGAAAAGGAATCTTTAATGCAAACAGATACTCTTCTCAAAAATAATATTAAGAAAGAAGAATCTAGAAACATTGATAGAGAAATTGCTTTAGAAAAGAAGATCAAACAGCTAGATAATATTGTTTATCAAGTGCCTTAAAATCTGAGACAAAATTAAGACATTCAGTTTTAGTGAAAGAAACTGTTTTTCGTGGGCACACATTTGTTTAGACAGAGAAAGATTAAATTTTAGTTCTTTGATAAAAAAACACATCTTCAAAGTCTAACTTATCTGTTCTTATCTTTCTTTTTCTTGTTATCTTACCACCTCTAGCACTTCCATCAAAAGCAACAAAACCTCCATCAATGTCTTGATAGTCAGTAAGGAAGTCTCTGTTCCCGGTCATGTGCATGGAACATCAACTGTTAAATATTCCTTTGTTCTTCAAGCATGTGAGGATTTCCCTGCACAACAGTAAAGTGAGGTCAGCGTCTCTTGGGGAACTAAGCATACTGACTTGAGTCTGCCTGTGATCTATATAAATTTTACTCTTTAGGAGACCATGTTCCACTATTATCTTTGGAGACATTGTTTAAATTAGTCATTTAGGTCTCCAAACATAACCTGCTGAGGCCTTAACAGCAGTGACCCCATTTCCCTTAACAGTACTAACTGTTGTTTGCCCAGCAGTATTAACACCATTTACTTGACAGTATTAACTTTTTCATTTGAAATCCTGGTATTTGATGCTGTTGATTTATGAAAAGGCCTTCTAATAAGTGGAATGAGACTAATGAAAAGCATTTGTTCTTATTTTGAAACATTTCTACTCTATTTGTATGGGTAGCAGTATTTAATGGTCTGTATGGTACTAGTTGATGTTGTTTGCTCTTAAAGAAGCTTTGCCTTGGCAGCCTAAACTGTTTCTTCCAACCTTGTTAAGGACGCAGATGGAACAAATTTATTTTAATGATTTATTCTCTGAGCATTGTTCTAAACTGGTTTAATTTCCCTTTGACCAGTATTCTAACCCATATTTTTCAAAACAGACTTTTTAGCCATTCACTTTTCATGAAAATCACAGTCTTTTATTAGATGGCTATAACTGCCACAAATAAACTGGTTTCTTTGTAAACCACAATTCTAATCCAGATTTGAGTCATTTTCTCATTCTAATCTCTTCTATCTACCTTAGGATTTTGAGTGGTTATCCTAGGTTTTTTAGGTTGTTTAGGTTTAACAGATTCATTCCTAGCATTATTAAACTCAATCCTTATAAGACTAGGTTTGTCTGTTGCTTGCAAATCATTAGATTGAAAAATGTCCTCATCATCACTAACCCAATCTTCAAAGATAACTCCAGTGGGCCTAATAGATTCAACTCTAGGCATTTCTACACTAGCATCACTAGGTGGAGTGATATTTGCTTCAACTTAAGACACACTAGCACTAGTCTTATTTGTTGTAGGTCTATAAACAGAATCATTCAATCTTGCAAAAGATAGGTAAGCTTGTGGTGGCATGTAGTTCCTAGTTAAGGAAAGAGGAACAAACATGATATCATTATCCTTTTGAAGTTCATTTGTTTGATTGTCATAATGCATCACTTGAACGATATCAAAGATTATATTAAACAATTCAATAACTTGAATCATTTTCATTCAATTGATCTCCATATCCTAGACCAGTTTTATCTTTAGAACTTAATTGACTATTAAAGCTAGTTATTTAAGTTTTTAGAAGATGTTTCAAACTGTTCTAGTTTAGCTTGTAAATCATCTTTTTCTCTTAAAGTTTCATCTAATTGATTTTTAAGTCTAGTGATAGTATTACTTTTGTCTTTTACTTTAAATTCTAAGACTGCAATCTTTTTTTTATAGACAGCTTCTTTTTTCTGATGAAACGTAATTGAGCCTTCTACAGATTCTAGGCCTAATTGATAAGCTACAATTCTAGAATAGCACTTATAAGAGTTTGTCGCTGTTCCATCAACTGTTTTGAAGTTTTATCATTGCTTTCCACACAGTTTTTAGAATCAGATTTGATACTCTGTGTCAAACCCTGAGGAGTTTAAAGTATTGGCCAGAGAGAACTCGGTTGGTTTCAATCTTGAGCTATTTAACTCTAGTCATATCCTAGTCCATCTTGGACAATCAAAGCATTGTCCTGAACAACCAATGCATCAGAGGTCTCTACTGGTATAGTCCTTCTGGTGTTGTCCAGGCTCCTATACCCTGCATCTCCATTCATGTTCCCTTGATTTCTTGGTGCTCTACATTCCCTTGCAAAATGGCCCCTTCTATGACAGTTAAAGAGTCCTCAACTTAGTTTATCAAAAACTCAGGTTATTTGCCATGAAGATTAATCTTTTTCTAGTCTTCTTATAAAATTGCTTAACTCTTATAGAAAGCATGGCCACCTGCTATTTATGGGTCCATTTCTTCCAAATCATCATGATCAATCTGCTCTAGGTCTTCATCATCCAGTTGTGGACTATTTGACTGATTAGCAAAGAATGAGAACATTAGATCATCAGTATATGATGATGAAGAGGCTTGTCCCTGAGAATTATGGCCTGATGCAGTAGAAACACTATTAGTAGTATTAACTTCATGACGGTGCTAGTGTCTTCTGTAGCAGAGAAAGGCCACATTCTAAGAATTTTGAGTGATCAGAAGAAAACCTTTGATATCAGCTTCAAAAACACTTATAGGTTATTTGTATAGATTCTTCAATATTCAATCCATCTATACCATCTTTTCACCTCATAATCATGAGCTACATTGTTCCATGTAAATTTATGAGCCTTAATAAATTTTGATTTGCATCTTCATTAGGAACAGCCTGCACTATGACTTCTATAAGGATGATTAAGTTTTGAAACTTTCATATGATTTATCTAAGACTTCTAGTGTCAGATACAGAAAAGTTTTCAAAATTGTTGGCTTCAAACTTCTTCTGATCTTCTTAGATTCACACATTGCCACCAAATCTAACTCTTGATAGCAGGCCCACAAAGGATTTGCATCCTTTATTCCATGGAACCTCAGTTGTATACTCATCAGTATTGACAAAAGCAAAATGATTTTATCTTTTCTTTGCTCTTTGTATTTTGAATAGTGCTTGAGCAGTATTTGGAGGTAACTTCGTTTTCAACACCATTTTCATTAGTTTGCTCTTGTATGGACTATCACAATTCAAGTTGATACGCATCAAGAATAGCCAAAAGCAAAATGCTTTTAGCTTTTCTTTCTCTTTGTCATTGTAATAGTGCTTGAGCAGTCTTTGTAGGTACTTCAGTTTCAAGACTATTTTCATCCAGTGCTACTTGTATTGCAGCTTCATCACCAGACATTATGTATTATAGGAAGAGATCTAGATCTGATAAAGTTCTTCTTATTCAGAGTTTCTCCACAAGCTCTGATACCACTTGTGAAGTCCCAATGAAACGGATCTTCTTTAACCTGTTAAAGCTTAGTTAACTTGGATAAATCCAAACTAACTATATGAGAAACTATGATTGTGAATACTACAAGTTATGCGGAATCTAACTTGCAATACTAAGAAGAACAATGAATACTAAACTTGAATATATTGATTGCAAATATTCAAACTATGAGATATGTGTTTTCTATGAAGATTGATATCTCTAACTATGCCGTAGGGTTCCTTTTATACACTAAGGAAAACCCTAATGGGCTTACAAACCGCGTTAAATGATCATGCATATCTATGCCGTAGGGTTCCTTTTATACACTAAGGAAAGCCCTAATGGGCTTACAAACTTATGGGTAAAGTCTGACTGTTCCTAACCTCGTTAATGCAAACAACTATAACTATTCTGAGTATACTACCTAGTCCCTTAATCTTGTTTATCTATAGCTTTGAATCAAATATGTCAAGATAGAGTGTTTTGGACTAAAATCAGAACTTCAGAGGTATCGAGATTTTGCCACATCAAAGTTCAAATACATCCTCATTTAAAACACTATTTCAAAGCATAAAAGGAAAGCACTTATACCTTAAGTAGTCACTTCTCTAAGAAATAGCCCCGAAAAGTTTGTCTTCCTCTTCATCGAACCTCTATTACCAAACATAAATTACTAAAATTAGGTTAAAAAGAAAACTTCAAGAATATGATTGATTTTTTTTAAACTAAAAAACTATAAGTTAGTAATACCTCAAAAAGCCAAGAAGCCCCTCAAATAAGCTTCCCACACAATCCTACTAAATCTATGTAGCCTCTCCTCACTGAGATGTGCCGACGTGTCCAATAGGCCTAACACAAAACCCAAAATCAAAAGAAAAAGTTGAATTAGAAAACCCTAAAAATAAAATAACACTCAAAATAAATAATTTAATTAAGGTTCGTAAACTTAGGTACCTTATCTGACTAAAATCAACACCATCGGCTGCCAACTCCGGCCGTGTCACCTTGAATCTCCCCAAACAGCTCTAATTTTTTTGTTCTTAGTTTGCAGTGGGTTTGGTTTGATTATGTGTGTATCTTGTGAGTGTTATGTGTGTGCTGGATTAAAGAAAGGGAAACACGTATCCCTGATACGTGTCTTGTTATCAAAAGGCCGGGTATGGGTGGATATAGGCGGGTTAGGATCGGGCGTGGATCGGATCCGGGTTTTTAATATTAAATTCTAAAAGAGCCTAATGATTGTATATAT
>BQNB010016804.1:40769-71030 GCA_026074375.1 Tanacetum coccineum | reverse complement strand
GTTTAACACTATGAAAGTTTCATTTTTTGGAAAAACTCCCCTTTCACACGTGCATCGATAAACGAAAATGTTTTGCACATGTGGATAAGAGTATAAAGCACTTTTTACTCTTGAGTCGTTTAGATCACTTATTGTTTTCAAGATCACATTTTAATTACATTTCTCCCCTTATTTTAAATACTAATTCATTTAGTCTTTGAAATACCATGTGATTGAAATTTGTCATGAAAATTTTGTAGAGAAGATTGTTTCAGCATGAATTATATGGAACATTAACTTGCTCCACCTCAATTTTACATATGTTTGACACAAAAAAAATGATACCAAGTTGTAAAATGAATATAAAATTGAGGTTGAGATATTTTTGAGCACACATTTTTGAGAGATTATGAATTGTCATTGAAGAATTCTTAAAAAATTATGCTTAACTACTAAATTATCTTATAACATACAATATATTGAGTAGTCGTTATTATTACTGAGTTGTTACTAAGAGTTTTTATAATGTTTTGAATACATAAATATTGTCATGTTCCTTGATGAAATGATATCGAATATGGATGTGCTTGGTATGGGAGTGCTGCACGGGGTTGCATGAGATTGCTATGGCTGACTGAGAGTCGCAATACAATGGTATTTTGTGGTAGTTGAAGCCATAATCCTTAAGTTGTGTCCTCATCCACATTACTTGAGCACAACTTACAGATAACGCCACGTACTCAGCCTCTGGTGATGACATTGCAGTGCAGTCCTGCTTCTTTGACATCCAGCTGACTAACTTATCACCTAGGAACTGTATTCCTCCAGAAGTGCTTTTGAGAGTATCAATACATCTGGCATTGTCGGCATCTGAAAAAACTATTAGTTCAAAGCCATAATCCTTCAGATACCATAGTCCCATGTTAATGGTATCCCTTAAGTATCAAAATATCCTTTTAACCTCTTTAAAGTGTTTTTCAGTCGGTCTTGCTTGATACCTTACAAAATAATATACTGGTTGCACTATATCTGGTCTACTAGATGTCAGATACATGAGTGACCTGATTTTACTATGGTAGTCAGTTTGGTCTACGATTTTTCCACTCAAGTCTGCATCTAATTTAGGTTTCGTAGCCATTGGTGTACCAATGCTTTGACCTTTTTCCATACCATGTTTTTTAAGTATCTCTAAAGCGTACTTGGCCTGATTCATAAAGATACCTCACGGGGTTTGGTGGATCTGAAGTCCTAAAAAGAATTTCGTTTCCCCTATTAAGGACATCTCAAATCAACCGTGCATTAATTTTTCAAATCGTTTAGAAAATTTAAGGTTTGTAGACTCGAAAATATTATCGTCGACGTAAATTTGCACAAGTAGAATATCCTCCCCGTATCTTATTGTGAATAGAGTAGGGTCAATTGTACCTTTAGTAAAACCTTTGGACATCAGGGAATTTGAGAGTTCATCATACCAGGCTCTCGGAGCTTGATTCAATCCATATAGAGCTTTCCTTAAGCAGTAAACCTTTTCTGGATGATCAGGATCAACAAACCCATCTGGTTATGCAACATAAACCTCCTCCTTCAATGGACCATTAAGAAATGCTGTTTTCACGTCCATTTGATAAATTGGAAAAGACTTATGTGCGGCATATGCGACGAAAATCTGAACAACTTCCAAGCGAGCAACTGGAGAAAATGATTCCTCGAAATCAATACCTCTTCCTAAGCATAACCCTTAGCTACAAGTCGTGCCTTATTGCAAATTACAGTTTGGTCTTCATCCTTTTTGTTCTTCCATAACCACTTTAGCTTGATTTGTTCTTGCCAAAGGGTTTGTCAACGAATTCCCAAACTTGGAGTCTGTCAAACTGATAAAGCTCTTCCTGCATTACCTCTATCCATGCAGAATCAGCCATTGCCTCCTTAATGGTTTTTGGTTCAGCAGTACTCATGGTGAGTGCGAACATACACATTTCAGGATCGGTTACAGGTTGTCATCTTGTTTGCACTGGCTTGGATGGATTTCCATGAACTTGAGATAATGAGTGATCTTTTGTCCATCGGTATTCGGAATATTGTGGTTGATTGAAGGTATGCATATTTGAATTATCAATATTGCGTGAGGAAGACTCACCAACTTCTCGTACCTGTGTACATAAAGGATTGATAAATTCATCTTGTTGGAACTGTGTATCTGCTGCTTGATTATCGTTGTTTTCCTCAGCATTAACATTTGTTGGAGTTGTTGGTTCTGTTAAAGATTGAATATTTGTTGTAGGTGGTGTGTCTTGTTGTTTAGAATTGTCGATGGGAGAAGAAGACTTGTTGACACTAGAAGTACATGCGTTGAAAAATTTATCGTACAAAGGACCGAAAAGAAGATCCAACTCTTGTTGTGACGGAGCTGTTGTATCTGCTGAAGGAGAAACATTTTGTAGTTAGGGGACGGGGCCAGAGTTGTCATAATCTGACTCCTTTTGTCATTGGGGAATGAGGCCTGAAGTGTCATTATCAACAGACATCTTTGACATCTCTTTGATCTCATCAAATCTGAGATGTATGGATTCAACTATCAATCGAGTTCTCTTGTTGTAAACTCTATATCCCTTATACTGAGTAGAGTATCCCACCAGAATGCAAGGATTCCTTTTTTCTTTCATCTTATCTAGATTTTCACCATCTCTGGTTAGGTAACAAGTGCAACCAAAAATGTGAAGGTGTTTAATTGAAAGTTTCCTGTCATTGATGATGTGATATGCCATTTTCTCATGTGTCAAGATGATGATAGATCTTTTTTGAGTATAGCATGCGGTTACAATTGCTTTTGCCTAAAAGAACAAAGGAAGTTTAGAAGTTGAGAGCATCGTGCGAGCAGCCTCAATGAGAGTACGATTTCGTCTTTCGACAATGTCATTCTGTTTAGGTGTTCGAGGAGTAGAGGTTTGATGCTCGATTCATTCTTCTTTAAAGAATGCATGGAGTGTCTTGTTTAAGAACTATATGCCTCTATCAGTTCAAACATAAATTACAAGGGCTTGAAGATTTCGTTGAATCATTGTAAGAAACTCTTTTAAAACTTCTGGTGTTTCATCTTTAGATTTTAGAAATAGAGTCCAAGTGTATCTGGAGTAGTCGTCTACAATTACCAGAATATATTTCTTCCCATTTATGTTATCAACCCGCATTAGACCACATAAGTCTATATGAAGCAAATTTAGCCGTCCTTTTGAACTTGGAACAACCTTTGTCTTGAATGAACTTCTTTTTGCTTTACTCACTTCACACGAGGAACATAGTTGATCCTTGACATATTTCAGTTTTGGTAAACCAATCACGACATCCTTCTTTGAAAGCAAGTTGATGTAGTCGAAGTTAAGATGAGAGAGTCTTCGATGCCATAACCATGCTTGAGTTGGTGAGGCTTTAGCCATGAAACAGATTGGAGTTGATGAAGATGTTTCTTGAAGAGAAATTGTATAGAGATTAGATCCACGATTACCGGTGAGTAAATCGTTACCCTAAAGATCTCTATAGAAACACATAGATTTCCGGAAAGCAACCTCCAAATCCGCATCACAAAATTGACCAACCGAGAAGAGATTATGATTGAGGCCTTCGACGTAATAAACCCTGTTGATTGTTATATTTCCTTGAACCAAATCTTTGTAACCAAGAATTGGAGCAAATTGATCATTACCAAACCGAATGGTACCCAGATATTTTTCAATAAAATTGCACAGCAGCTTTAGATTGCCCGTCATATGCTTTGTGCATCCAAAGTCAATAATGAATAGGATGAGTTAAACAATCTGCAAGAGAATTAGAGGACGATGGAATACATGACAAATTAAATCCTAAAGTATTTGTGAGTTTCAAGACATTAGTTATCCTAGATGCATTATCTATAGCAAAACTAACTCTCCTATTCACATTTTCATTCCTAACTTTAGGCACCCATTTCATTTTTGTCTTAGGAACCCATTTATATCCTGATGGGCATTGTTGTTCTATCCACCATTTCCATGCCTTACTAGTTTTCTCATACAGCATCCTATAGTAACTCTTGGATTTCTAAATAGTAGATTCTGATGCAACTGTTTTCTTAGTTGTTCGCTTAACTTTTGGGTTTTCTAGTACTAATAGGCACTACTTTAGGCTTCTTAGTTCTAGCATTCACGTCATTTAAAAATTTAGAAACACAAGCATCATGATTCGAATTAAACACATATTTTTCACAAGTAGCACAAACATCATTAACATTTGAAGTTCTGGAATTTAAACTGTCATTACACGTAGTTACAGACTTTGTTTTATTATAAATACTAGAAATCCTAGGGTGGTCTTCTACTTTAGTCTTCTTATCCTTTACTTGACTATTGTTTGGCATGACCTTATCTTTCTTTTGAGTGCTCCTAAGCGGTGGTCTGCTAACATTAGTTTTGTGAATTACTCCTGTAGAGGTAGACATGCGAGGATTAGTATTACTAGAAGTCTGATGCAACTAAGGGGCTCTAGTTTGTGTTGTCCTAGTGTTAATTTGATACATGCCTGGTTTAATCACATTTGTGTTTCTTACAGCTTGCCTTGCTGTTTGAGGCAAAATCTATGTAGTGACTGGTTTTGATAAACCCTCTGATACATTAGTTTTGGGAACAAACTTTGTCTTTGAAAAACTTTTCCTCTTAAGAGAGTCTGAAAAAGGAGTCGGTTTGCCTAAAACTAATGGTTTTGGGATCCTTTGAGCATTTGGTTGTCGAACAACAGATGGTTTATCAAACTTAGTTTCTACAGATTTTCCTTTGCATTTCTTAATGAGTTTCTTTAACTCACTTATGGCAATTTGTATTTCAAAATATTGTTTACGTTTTTTTAGAAATACATTTGACTCTTTTTCTTTGCAAACTGTGTCATTTTTCATTTGTTCTTGACATTGTTGTAAAGCGAGTTTAAGATAAATCGAGTGTATTTTTAATTTAGCAAAACTTCGTAAAAGCTTGGTATAAACATCTTTACTAACAGTTTCAGTTTGTTTCGAAAGCTTTTGTGCATGACATTCACATTCTTTCACTTTATGAAGATATAAGCATTGCAATTCGGTGTGAGCATCTAAATAAGATAACAAATGCAAATAAGAACACATAACATCATTAGACACACATTCTTGCAAAAGTATGTCATACATGTTTGAAAATTATGCTTTATCATATTCAAGTTCGTTAATTTTATTTTCAAGTGATTCGACGTACTTTAAATCAGCATGCATCTCTTGCTTAAGTTCATGAACAAATGTGAAACTATCATTCTGTGTCTTTGTAGTAAGAGGCATCAAACATGTTTTTATTAGCACTTCCATATCAAGAGCAGTTGGTGTACAAAAATGATCATGAGAATGCTTTACCCAAGCTTGATCAACAAGTTCTTTAAAATGATTTATGTTATTCGTCATTACATTATATGCTTGTCTACTTTTACTTATTGATTTGGAAACAGATAAGAAACCGATGTTTTTGAAAATATTTGGTTTAGATTTCACAAAAGATTTTCTCTACATTTTCTTTCTTACTTCATTTGCATGTGCCAACTGTTCACGCTATTCCTGTGACGCTGGTTTAAAACTTTCATAAAGACTGTTTAGCTTTGTGTAGTCATAAGGTCACACTAAGTCTTTATTCAATTTTGATCGACTCTCTTTTTCAAGAGTCAGGGTCCCTTCCCTATCAGGGACGAGTCTATTTGTAGGTACAGATTGGTCATATGGGATCTCATACAAACATAGTTTTTCAGATTGAGCCTTTTTGAGGTACCTTGGATTTGCAAAGGTTGGTCTACCATTGAATGTTGGGCCTTTGGGAGCTAACATGTGAATGGTTTGAATTGATTGATTCCTTTTGTAAACAATTTCATTCAAAAACTTTAATTGCTTTTCCATTGAAATCATTTTATCAATGGCTTTTTCTTCCTTAAGTTTCAAATTCGTTATAACCTTTATTTTCTCTTTGACAAGACCTTCGTAATGTGACTTTGTTAAAAGACTATGTTTGACTAAATCATCGTGTTTCTCTTTGACAACTGAAATTTCATAGGCTTTAAGTTTTAAACCTTCTTTTATGTCAATTTCTTTTTGAGCTAATAGTCCTAGAGTTTCATTTAACTTATGTTCAAGTTTGTCATAGTCAACTGTACGGTCATTTAGGGTCTTGTACCTCTCAAACTCAGTCTGTTTATTTTGAAGTGCAATTAAACAACTATCCCGAATACTATTAGACTCCCCTAGAGTTCTACTAGTCTTCGCAAGAATAGATTTGCACTCTTTCAATTCATAGTGATGTGTTTGCTTTCTTTAATTGCTTTTGAATCTTTTTATGTTCATCAACATCAAGTTTTAAATTTGCAATTAAATTAGCAAGCGCAACACGCTCATCTTTAGCATTTTGGTCAGTCTGAATATCATTTTCACACATATCTGGTGAATCAGGAGTGACATTACTATCATCCTTTTCCACTAAACATGTGTTACTAGTGGATTCAAGTTGCTCAGAATGCTATCTCACGTTGGCAAACACATTATATTCAGCATTGTATTGTACATGTTCCAATGACTTAGCAGTTGAATTTGATTCTGGAGGTAAGACTTCCTGAATCTTTACCATGAAACCATAATGTGCTTCCAGTTCTTCATCGATCTCCTCATCCGTGTCCTCTAGCCAATCATCTTGCTTTACTTGTAATGGAACACCTTTCTCAGCTTGTTTGCACAGCAACATCTTTTCCTTGTGATACGTGTAGTCTTTTACCCTTTTTGGTTTCCTACATTCCTTAGCAAAGTGACCAAATTCCTTGCAATTGAAACACTATATCCTAGTCTGGTGCACTACCTGACTGCCTACAGTCTCCCTAGCCCAGCAACAGTCACTGTCCTCTGATTCCCAAACTGCCCAGTCTGATTATCATTCTTGTATCTTGGAGAAGTATCCACATTCTTGTTTCTGGAGTTTAAAGAAGTTCTGAGGTTGTTGTTGGTAGGTTTGTAGATCTTTTTGAAGTACTTTGCAATGAGTGCCAAGTTTTTCTGCATATCCTTATCTCTCTGAACTTGTTCTGGATCACTTTCTTCTTCAGAAGCTGACTCAAATGGATGTGTGATTGGTTGGCTATCTCTTTGCCTTTGAATTTGGTAGATGCATTAGATCTGGTGGAAGATGATTGTTTTGATGTTGGTGGATATGGTGTGTGAGACTTTGGTGCTTAATAATAAGGATTTAGATGTGGTGAAGCAGCAGCAATAAGTGCTAATAGGTTAGCATTCTTTGCTATTCTCTCAGCACGGATTTCATTAACTTCCTTTTGATACTGTTTCAGTTTGTCAAAGAGTGTGTGATATGAGACTGCATCCAAGTCTTATTGTTGCTTGATAATTGTCACAAACCTTAACCATTCTGTTTGAAGTTGTTGAAGAAACTAAACATTGACTTGCATCGTAGCAACGGTCAAGTTGTTTCTTGTCATTTCATTTATCATCTTGTAAAATATGGAGTAGTATGACTCCATGGACTCCCCATCATGAGAAGTGAATTTTCTAAACTCCCAAAACAAATTAGTCTTGACATCTTGAATGTTGAGAGATTCACCTTGTTGTAGCCTTTCAATAGCTATCCATATTTCATAAGCTATCTTGCAAGCATCAACAGTTGAGTAGATTTCATCCCCAATTCCAGTCAATAGCAAATGGATGGATTGCTTCCTTTTTTTATTCATAATGAGCTTTGTTTTCAGGAGACATAGTCAAGATTGTCTCAACTGCTGTTCGTTCTGGAACTGCTGGAGTATCATCTGTTGCAGGTACAGCTAGAATTGTGACAATATGCTCATATGGACCTTCGAGAATGCATTTCCTCAAGGCATCACCATTTGTTCTTGTATCAGTGTATCTTAGGAAACGTGATTGCCATTGAGCATATCTTCCCGTTGCAAGCATTGATGGACGATCCCTTGAACCAACTGCCATGATGTTGTTATGCATTTGACTGTCGGTTGTGGAGGTTATGATTGGAGTAGTCATGATGAATGATTATAGAATTATGAAGTGAAAATGATTTGTAGGATCTTAAGTAGGTAAAGTGATTGTTGTTGTGGATTGAAATCAATTAACGTTCACGGGATTTTACAATTCTATGACTTAAACCGAAAAAAGAATTATCTTTTACGGGATTTTACTAAATCAAGAAGAAACCGTGAAAGAAAATTTGTTGTTGTTGAAGAACTTGAGCTTTTGTTGACGAATGATAAGCTAAAATGACGAAAGGTGAACACACTTGCAACTTAAAATAATTAACAATTGATTAGAACTCAAATAAGGACTAACGGTGCAATAATGATTCACTGTTTAGGGCAAACGGCTGTTTTATAAGAACCAAGGACTAACGGTGTAATGTAGTTTCAATAATGAGGGTTAATAGACCAACAAAGGACGGATGAAGAAGTAGTCATTAAGTCCAGGGACTGAAGTTGCAATTTTTGAATTTATCTTAAAAAAACAACAACGTTCCCTCCTTGTTTTTTCTTTCTTCCCCGTTTGAATTTATAAAGTTATACACGAATCTAATTCCCTTCTCGCGGACTCGTATGATTATCGTCGTTGAAAACCAAATATACCACGATGATCGTTGAAAGACCGCGATCATAATGGTATAAGTTAGAAGACCCGCAATCAACCGTTACTCAAACACGAAAAACCCAAAACGCCTCAAAACGAACTAGAAACGAGTATACTTCGCCTAGGTATCTCGTGGTATTATTCGCCTAAGTTGGAATGTATACTTCGCCCACGTTGAAATGTATAATTCGCCCAAGTTGGAATGTATGATTCACCCAAGTTTTGATGTATAACTCGCCTATGATTTGATGTATAACTCGCCTGAAACTTAGATGTATAACTTGACTAAAACTTTGATGTATAACTCGCCTGAAACTTAGATGTATAACTCTCCTGAAACTTTGATGTATAACTCGCCTGAAACTTAGATGTATAACTCGCCTGAAACAAACAAAAATGTACTCGTATAGTTTCTTGTCTTGTAACTAAAATCCAAACCGTCCTTGAGTCCTTTCTTTTGTCTTCAAACGTTGGACCACAAGATAATAACCAACCCAGAAAGATAAGCTTGAATAAGCTCGTTTACCACAATAAGCAATACTAGAATAAGCAAAAACCATAATAAGCTTTGTCTAATAAGCTCATGAAAGGTTGTCTCAAAGAAGGAAAAATAAGCCGTGACTAACTAAACTCTAAATATGCTATCATATCTTAGATAAGTGAGAAAAAAACAACTCAAAAGAAACTGTTTTTCGTTTTATAAAGCAACAATTAGCCCAACAATAACCTTGAAACAGCCTAAGAAAAGAAAGTACTAATTTATATAGAGATAAGTTACTACAGAAGTAAAGAAAGAAAAAAATAAACCAAACGAAAATAAGCTTCAAAAGCTATTGAATAATCTCATAAACCACAAATCACTAAACCCACCCGTGGCTCGTGATACCAATTGTCAAAACCCAGAACCACTTTCACTTCACAATTGAAACAAGAAATAAAGACGAGAAGAATGATAAGAAAAGTATAAAGATGTTAGAGAGAGAAAGTAAGAAAGAAGAGAGAAAATGGTTGATAACTTGCAAATGTGAGAAAATACAAATGAGCACCAACACCCTTTCCACACTTTGAGAGGGGTATTTATACTTCTAATGAGGTCGGCCTATGTAAGGTTTAATGGGCCGTGAGTTTGACTTAGGTCAGGCTCGGGATAACTTTGGGCTTTAGCTCGATACACATGCACAATTAGCTTACAATAATGAGCCTGATTTCCGTTTCTAGCCTATTACAACATTTAATAAATAAAGACCGTACTTCCATGATTAGCTGAGCTTCCTTGTTCGACTTAATATTTTGAGGCTGACAAAGGTCTTCACTTGATTATAACATAGAGTTAAGGTGGATACAAGAGGGTTTAAGAACCATAAAATCGACCCTAAAACTGATATAAATCGTACTCTAAATATGACTCCCGAGTTCCACACTTAAAACCCTAAATATGAGTTTGTATATATAGCAAAATAGGCGCGACGACGTCGCTTGTAAGTTGTGACGCCGTCTCCACGCAGAATCTTCTTAGGGTTTCTTTAAGTCGGCTACTTCAGACGTCGTCTCTAGAAATCCAGACGCCGTCTCTTTGACATCCTGACACCGTCACAGTATTTTGTTAGCCATTGATATGTGCTTAATTACACATATCTTTTACCTCTAAAAACGAGCTTAAATGACCAAAAACAGACTCCCAAATGATCCCAAGTCACGTGTATTTCTTCCAAATGTCACCCAAGTGCTAAAAACATAAAAAGAAATGATTAAGCACGTATTTTGGGCATATTTGCATGATTTAGGGGGTTAAATGACCCTAAAAAGTGTATAAAATGACACCTCATCAAATACCCTTACACTTGGGATTTGCTTGTCCTCAAGCAAATGAGCTTTTCTACCTAGTTAATAGCAGTATCTGGGGCATTTAACTTACTCTTTAAAGATAATTCATGATACAACCAATTAGACCTCGTAATTAAAAGCACGAAAATTATATACTAGCACCACACATAAGTGTTTAGATTCTCTTTTTCTCTCGGGTGTATAATGAATTATCACAATATGAGAAACAGAATATTAACACTCATTACCTGTCATAGCATATAAATTACCATATGCTTGATAAAGGATCAAAACCTCCACTGCATGGCGTAAGCACCTAGGAATTACTATCAAAGAGGTCATTAAAAGGTTGTGATGTATAGGTGGAGGGTAAAGGAACACGGTTGGGGGATATTTGGGGAATTTACTGGTGGCGAGTCAATCAATCACAAGTAGGGGTGTCAGTAAGGTTGGGTTGACCTGACCCGAACCCCATAAGGCTTATCGGGTCGGGTTAAATCGGGTGAAAAAATCTAGTCGGGTTGATATCACCCGAACCCGATAGTGTTTTTGGGTCGGGTTAGGGTTTAAAAAAATTTGCTATCGGGTTAGCAGGTCAACCCGATAAGACCCGAAAATAAAAAATCTATTTTTTTAATTTATACCTTTTTAAAAGCCCAATGCCTGTACAGATTTGCATGAAACGTTTGGTTACCCAACCTACCTTTGTAACAAAAGAAACCCTTCCCTCTGACAAATTCATTCTCCTTCAATCGAACCATTTACATCTTCTTTGTATTTCTGCCTCACAAGATCATCATCATTCAAAGAAAAGGTAATTGTGTAGGATTTGTTGTTTGATTTTTACTTGAAGTTTTGACATATTAGGTTATTAGTTTTGTTATTAGTTATTATTTTGTTGACGTTTCTTTTATTTTATTGTTGTTAGTTGACACTGGAATCAAACTCTGTGAATCAAACACCTAATGAAAAGGTGAGAAACCTATCGACAAAAAAGCTAAGTGTAAACATTATGCTAGAATTTACAAATTCCACTCTAGAAACCATGGTATTACAAATCTTAAAAATCATCTACTGACATGTAAACCATACTTAGAAAAACAAAGTAAGTCTCAAACTAATATAACTTTTAAGGGTGGTGATGCAAAAAAGATGATGGCATGGAAGTTTGATCAACAAAAAAGCAAGGAAGCTTTAGCACACATGATAGTTGTCGATGAGCTCCCATTTAGCTTTGTGTAGAATCTGGGTTTTAGGTATTATCAAAGAATCAACCAACCTCTATTTGATGTTCCGTGTCGAGGTGCAAATGGATCATATGGGGTTCTCATTGTTTGGTTTTTTAGGTGTGACTTAAGTTGGCAATTCACAAAACACTAAATGCCAAATACATTTGCAGGTATGCTGTATTTGGTCATATGGGGTTCTCAATTTGTAGGTCTGTTGTATTTGGTTGTTTCTACAAGTCTAAACCATATGAAAATATCAAGTAAAATATTTAGTCTGCTGTATTTGGTCATATGGGGTTCTTAATATAGGGTTCTCATAATATGGGGTTTTCTTATTTGCAGGTCTGCTTTAGCAATCTGTTATGGGTTAAGGAGTTTGGGGAGGAAGGTTAAAGAATGGTGAGTTTGTGCCTATTCATGTCACTTGTATCTTGCTACTTTGCGCTGTTGGATATTTATATGAGCTTGAGCCTGTTCAAGATTCTTGTAAGTGAAAAATTGACAATAACACTATGTTTTTGGTTTAAAAACTAATGAAAAATCAAGGATTCTCATCCTTGAATTTATTTATATCATATATATATACGTTTTAAGGAGTAAGTTTCAACGGATCAGCCATCTCTAGCCGTTGTATGGCTTTTCTTCATCAAATTTGGTATAGAGTTGTAATCTCGTCGGTTTCTTTCCAAAATGAGTCCAAGTCATGTGTGTTTCCTCCAAATGTCATTCAAGTGCTAAAAATACAAAAAGAAACGATTAAGCGCGTATTTTGAGCATATTTGCATGATTTAGGGGGTTAAATGACCCCGAAAAAGTATATAAAATGACACCTCATCAAATATCCATACACTTGGGATTTACTTGCCCTCATGAAAATGAGCTTTTCTACCTAGTTAATAGCAATATTGGGGGCATTTAACTTACTTTTTAAAGATAATTTATGACACAACCAACTAGACCTTGTAATTAAAAGTACAAAAATTATATACTAGCACCTCACATAAGTGTTTGATTCTCTCTTTCTCTCAGGTGTATAATGAATTATAACAATATGGGAAACGAAAAATTAACACTCACTACCTATCATAGCATATAAATTACTATAGGCTTGATAAAGAATCAAAAACCTCTGCCGCATGGCGTAAGCACCTAGGAATTGCTATCAAAGAGGTGTTTAAAAGGTTGTGATGTATAGGTATAGGATAAAGGAAACACGGTTGGGGGATATTTGGAGAATTTACTAGTGGCAAGTCAATCATTCACAAGAATACATACATAAGGCGTTGCTAAGCCAAGACTCGACCACACTAGAACAAAGATATACAAACTCTACATCAAACTCATTCTTTTTCTTTTCTTGACTCTCTCATAAACATAAATATAAACATAAGCAAGATGGCAGCCCGTACATATTTTTCTTCTCTTTTTTCTATTTCTTTTTCATTTTTTTTTCTTTTTCTCTTTTTTTCGTACACTTTTGCCCCGCCATCTGCTGAAACATAAATAATACATGACTTGGGGTTTATAAACATACCCCTACACTTGAGTTTTTAATACTCAATACATAAACTAACTAATGACCCGAATCAGAAGGATCAAGATAACATAGAGTGTAATAAGCTCATATGAGGGTAATAATTTGACTTATTCCCTATTTCTCCATAAATATAAACTACCATGAATCCATATCGTCCCAAAAATGTATACACTAATAAAAGAATCGACTTAGCAACCATGTACTCAAGCAAACAATTAACTGAGGTTTACAAATGTGATAACAATAATGTACTAAAAATGAGTACATACAAGGAAGGCTAAGGTGATTTGGGTGTAACATTTTAGTGGGGTGTAAACAATGCTCTTCATTAATAATCCGGAATCCACCAAAAAATTACAAAAACCACGAAAAAGATAGGCTCGGAAGGGTGTACTAGGGGTATCTCGCACTAAAAATAAGTGCGTAGCAAGGGTGTGGGGGTAGTTATATGATCGGGGAGACCATCATAACTATACAAAATACAGGCTAAAAACATAGGTTAATCCTAGTGCCTCTTATCATTTAGCAAATCCTAATCACATGAATGTAATCTCACTAGTAGTCTCGGGATGAATCACTAAAGCAAGTTCTAGAATTTAATATACTACCGGTACACTCATATAATTTTATCCGATACCAATGCTCTAGAAAAAGCGACAAATTCACACATGCACGATCAAATCCATAAACGCGGCACCTATGATTGCTCATTCCTCAAATCGAGCAAGCTAAAGGTTAAAACTATCTTAAGCACTAAAGATGGATGCTTGTATTCCTAAAGATCTAGAGGCGAACCTCACATTTTTAGGGTGGAATTTTTATGTGGTAGGGTTTTTGTGCTAGTCATATAACTCCTATCCAATGAGACGCTATTAATACTCAGTTTTCATCGCTATGTGCCATAAAAAAAATTGGGTCAAAATTACCGTCTACGCTATGTTTTAGGATATTACTCATTTTTTAAGGACAAAGCAAAGGCAAATGAAGGAATAGTTTCTAAGGATTTATTTCCCCTACACTTATTTTGAACATTGTCCCTAATGTTCTTACAAGTACCCGGAAATGAATAAAGGTAAAAGAAACTAGTACTCCCCTGGTTTTGCTCAATATTGGAGAAGAAACAAATGATCCCGGCTAACTCGTCATCCAAGAATTGTCCACATGAAACTCCTAAGAACTTTTGGGCTTCTCCTCGTCAAATATAACTTACAAATCACAGATAAGAAACAACTACATCTAGCGTAAAATCGGCAGGATAATAATATACAACATAATAATTAGGGTTTGGACACTACGAAAGCAATAAAGATAGGATGAATGTACTAATGTAATTGTGGTTTTCTGCAAGGATTAGGAAAATTAGAAATTTTGGAAATCACACAAGATTAATTTTTCAAAATTTCAAGAAAATACGAATTTTACATGAGCTGGAGTGGCGACGCCATTTGGAATAAAATTCCAGACGTCGTCTCCAGACTCTGTAAATAAATGTTCTTCGATTCTTGAAAAAATTTCTGCACAAGAATCCTATTAATTATTTCCTGTAAAAATTACTACATAAACCACAAGAATAATTAGTACAATCATATGACTCAAAACAAACACATAAGACACACAAGACACGACGCAGATTAATCTAAATTATTCATTTTACATGTTTGAAATGGTTCTTAAAAACCGAATATTTTCCTTTACAACTTATTTGATGTAAAATACCTTTGATTGTAATTAAGATGAAGTTAAAAACAAAACAAATCATGATTACATGGAATTCAAACATATAGAAACAAATGATAAAGAGAAAAACACACGACACTCCTAAAATGCGGGATAGTAAAATTAGGTTGCCTCCCAATAAACGCTTCTATTTATTAGAGAGTTTTTTAGCTAGACTCGAAGTCACACTTCTATGAATCATGAAAATGATCCAAGTCGATGATCTTGCTTGGATTTTATTTCTCGAACAACTTCCTAGTGGTGGGAATTGATTGAAAGGTTCTAGTAAATCTTTCTCCATCTGGGTCAATCAATTCGATCCTAATGTGCCATGCTCTATCTCCTCCTTTTGGTGGCCTATTCCAATCTATTCTTTTGTCTACCAACTCTTTCGACTCCCACATATTTCCCTTAAGACTTATAGGTATAGTTCCTAAGAACTCTACCATCTTTCTAAAGACTAAGACATCCTTAAAGGGGTTAAGCTCGGCATCTCTAGCTATTTCCCAATCTCCAGGAAAATGGTAATCCATGAAGTCTTTCTTAGCATAATAAGTGGGTCGGGCACCTATCCCATCCGTACTAGGTCGTAGTTCATAAGACTCTCATTTTCCTAGGGTAGTCCAATAAGGCACCTCCTCATCACCTAGGTCGATTTCTTTAACTCCAAATATTGACCTAGTAACTCTTTCTCTTACCACTATCTTGGCTTTCTTACAATCTATTACGGCACTAGCGGTTGCTAAGAATCCTCTTCTAATGAGTAACGGGGTTGCAAGGTCTTTCTCCATGTCTATGACATAGAAGTCTTTTAAAAAATTTAACTTTCCTATGTGAACTTCTACATTTTTAACAATTCCTACGGGATAAGACTTAGTTCCATCCGCTAACCCAAAAACATGATTGGTCTCTTCTAATAATCCAATTTTAAGCTTTTTGAAGAGATGTAGTGGGATTAAATTCACACAAGACCCTAAATTGGCTAAGGTATCAAAAGGCTTGAAGTTCCTTAGTCTATAAGGTAAGGTGAACAATCTGGGATCCTTTATTCTTTTGGGCATTTCGCCTTGAATGAATGCGGGGCCGTTTTTTCCTAACTCTAAGCTCTCTACATATTTATCAAGAATTGCATTATACATTGGAGCATGAGCTACAACTTTAAGAACCAGTAAGTTACGATGCAAATCCTTAAATTCATTTTTTAATACGTGTTCAGGTTCTTTTGGTTTTGGTGTTCCAATTTCAAATACCGTTTGCAGTTGGTCTTTTTGAAAACTATTTGACTCCTTGGAACACATTTTAACAGCATTGATCGAATTTAGGGGACAGAATGAACTTTGGGGATCTTCCATCGGGTAAGAACGAGCAAACGAAATTGAAGAGGTGGGGTTAACATTCAATTTTGAGTTCTTAACTGTGTCGCTTGGGAGTGCTCCTATCACTCGATCATTGATAGCCTTCAAGATTGTGTCAATTTTATTGGTCATCTCGCTTTGTTGTTGTTTGAAATATGCTCCAAACTTGGATAATCTAGCGTCTTGATATGCCATGAAATTAGACACCAATCCTTCAAGATTTGATTGATTATTAAAATTTTGAGGATTGTTGTTGAAAGGACGGTTTAGGAACAAACCGTTGGGTTGAAAATGATTAGGTGGGTTTGAAAAATTGTTTTGAGAATTTTGAGGTTGCCTCCACCTAAAGTTTGGGTGAATTTTCCATAACGGATTATAGGTGTCACCATAATTGTTTTGCTCGGGTTTGAAAGTAAACCACTTGCCTCCCACTTTGTCGGTACGCGAGGATGCATAGTCAACAAAAGCTTGCTTGAATTTTCCATGCAATATTGAGTGTCGTGGGGACCACTACAAATCTCACATGAAGAAGCGATTTTGTTCACTTGAACGGATGAATTAGGAGGAAGATGAGCTTCCATAAATCGTTGGACCTGATTTTCAAGCTCAATGAGACGACGGTCGGATGTATTCAGGACATCTTGAGGCAAAGAGATTGCCTTGACCGGTTTAGCGAAGTCTCTTGGGTCATTCCAACTTTCGTTGTCATAGAGGGCGAGGTCCTCTAATAGTGCCCATATTCTTCAGCGTTTTTGTCACATAGCTTACCACCGGCTGATTGATCGATGGTTTGCCTTGTGGCGGGATTGACATGGTCATAAAAGATTTGGACTTGGAGAGAGAGATCGATACCATGATGAGGGACTTTTTGAAGTAAGTCCTTGAAACGAGTCCATGCTTTAGAGAGAGATTCACCTTGATGTTGTTGAAACATCAAGATGTCATTTTAGAGTTTAGAAGTCCTTCCCGGTAGAAAGAATTGAGCAAGGAAGCGGGTAGTGAGATCCTCCCAAGTGAAGATGGATCTTGTCAGAAGACGTTTAAGCCAATTGCTAGCTTGATTGCGAAGGGAAAGTGAAATAAACACAGATGTGTCCTTTCCCTATTTGCAACATCAAGGTCAAGTGAGTCCACAAGTTTTAGAAAATCCTTGAGATGTTGGTTTGGATCCTCAGACCGAAGTCCGTGGAATGAGCATCCGTATTGCACCAACCGGATGGTGTCAGATTGTAAAGGCATCACATTGTTCTCATCGGGGAGCTCAATGGTGTTTTGATAGCCCTCGTGGCTAGGTCGAGAATAATATACTAGAGTGCGGATTGGATTTCCGTTTTCCATGGTGGTCAACGAAAAAGATTTACAAAACAAAGGAAACAAAGAAAAAGATAGACTACGAGAAAACTACACCAAAAGAAATACAAAAATCTCACGTGATGGGAATCTCGTAAGTAGACCTAAGCTAAATAAAATTTGAAACCTAAATTATTCCCCAGGCGACAGCGCCAAAAACTTGATGTGCGGTCGTTGTAAACTCGCAAGAAGTTTTACAACCCCCTAGGGAGTGCACCTAATTAGTATAGGCAAGACTCGGGGGTTTAATTTATCGTTCACACAGGGAATAGTGTTGGGAAGGTTCGAACAGTATGTAACTAAGGTCTAAGAGGTGAAAGAAGATTATTTTTGTATTTTTATATTTTTATGAAAGCATTAAAATCTCTGGTATGAAGGGGTTTAGTTTTAAATAATTAACTACTAAACTAATCTACTTGTGGAAACTCGTATAGGTAAACAAACGTACTCACTTAATCATCCATTACTCCTTAATTTGCTCCTCCTAATCATATTGATTTGTCATACTTGTAATGTAGTGTGTAAGTATTTCCTAATTCATGAACGAATTACATGAACCCGCCGTCTATGTAATATTCCGTTAAAGCAACGCACAGGTAAGGTAGTACGAAGACTATTACAAGGCCTCTAAGAGTACATTACACGCATTCAAACACTTAAAAAGTGATCAACCATATTAGGGAAAGGTAGTATGAAGGCTGATGTGATGGTATCTTTTTTACAAAATCATGTTTCCCTAGACGTCTTCGCAAGCAATTAAGAAGCTAGCTTTCCAGAGCCTAACGCGCACACTCGTCAACAAGAAGCAATATTAAAATGATTTACAAAATAAGTTTCATGCAATCATAAGCAAACACTAATAAATCTAGCCTAACATGTTAAAGGAAAGTGAAGAACAACAATTAATCAAACAATAAGACATATTGAAAGATTAAAGGGATATAAGGTCTTCACTTGATTAAAACATAGAGTTAAGGTGGATACAAGAGGGTTTAAGAACCCTAAAATCGACCCTAAAACTGATATAAATCATACTCTAAATATGACTCCCGAGTTCCACACTTAAAACCCTAAATACGATTTTGTGTATATAGTAAAATAGACACGACGATGTCGCTTGTAAGTTGCGATGTCGTCTCCACGCCGAATCTTCTTAGGGTCGGCTACTTCAGACGCTGTCTCTAGAAATCCAGACGTCGTCTCTTTGACATCCTGACTCCGTCACAGTATTTTGTGACGCCGTCTCCAACCCCTGTATGGCTTTTCTTCATTAAATTTGGTGTAGAGTTATAATCTCGTTCGTTACTTCCCAAAATGAGCACAAGTCACGTGTGTTTTCTTCAAATTCCATCCAAGTGCTAAAAATACAAAAAGAAACGATTAAGCATGTATTTTGAGTATATTTGCATGATTTAAGGAGTTAAATAACCTCGAAAAAGTATATAAAATGACACTTCATCAAATACATGATAAAAGAGTTTAAGGAAATGTGTGGAGTGTACTGTGGAACTTCCTCAGGCAAAACATACTCACCATTCCATTACTCTATTCTTCCAAACAGTCCTCAAATGTTTCTTCATCCCCTCCCTTTATTTCTAAAGTGAAAATTTAACGTTTACATTTATGACCAGACATGTACTTTTGATCACAATAAAAACACTGGTTTTAGCCCTTTTTTCATCATACTCATTTTAACTTTACAATTTCCTTGGTCTATTCCCAAACACATGGTTATTTTTAGTGACAGTTTAATTAATAGGTGCTGGTAAAGCCAAAGTACTAGTATTCTTTGCAGGATAAGTGATGTTCCTAATAACAAAAGTACTAGTATTAGTAGTTTTTGGGGTAAGAAAAAGTGGAGTATACCTCTCCTTGGTCAAAGCCAAAGTAGTTTCCTGCAAATTGGACAAGCTGAAAGCATCTATAAGAGATCTTGGCTTGAACATCCTGACATTCATCTCAATGGTAGCAGGGAGTCAAGCAATGTACATACCAATGGATTGGGCTTCAGTGATGTTTACTTGGTTCAGCAAAGCTTCAAAATCACTATGATATTGTTTCATATTGGTCTTATACCTAAAATTCTTAAGCTCCACCATAAGGTCTTCATTAGCATCTCCAAACCTGTTAAGAATTGCTTTTTCATATTCAGCCTAAATAATAGTCTCTCCATGAGTCCTAACAAACTATAAATGCATTGCCAAAGCTCCATCATACATGTGAATGGATACAATCTTGATCTTATCCTCATCCATCACTACATCAATGGCAAAAAACTGTTTGATCCTAAACATCCATCCTTTCACATAATCTCCATAAAACTTAAGGAATTCCATCTTCCCAAGCCTACTGAACCTACTAGATCCTTCACCATTTTTCAATCTATTGATATCACCATTCATATACTGTTGTTGCAACATCATCTAATTGACACTATTGGTTAAATTATCAATTTTCTCATTTAAAGGAACAACTATACTATTAACATGATTTGTGACCCAATTTCTTGTTTTTTCATCCATTTGAACTTCTATGCGTGAATTTCTTGTTCCCACCATTGTTACCGTGTAACTAACTCTCAACAAACTAACTGTTTTACACAGAGCAAATAACCATCAAACACTTCCTAACTAACGTATTTTATAATTGGAAATGAACCGAATTCAACTGATAATGTATTTTAGATTGGACAAATGGTCTAGAATGACCGGAATTGATGTCTATGTGATGGTTGATCAAAAGATCAAGAAGTTGGTGGTGTAACAGAAAAATAGAGTTTCTAACATAAATAACATAATTTGTAACTGAAAATGGTGGGAAAGGTGCCAGAAAAGTGCTCTGATACCAATTGCAACACTCAAATACTCAAATCATATTAATAGATTGAAAATATTGCTTAACTAACAACCAGAATTATAAGAACAAGAATATAATTCGAAGTTAGAAGCTAAATGATTGGTTATGGTTTATTGAACTGAAATCAGTTACAAAATAGAAGGAATATGGAATCCAAAAGCTAAAATGAAATGTTACACGTGAAAGTATTTATAGATAAATGAAAATGAATTTTGAATAAGAAATGATGGGAAATTCTGTTATGGGTTGTTGTTTGGTATTTGAGCTCCCACGTGCCAGTCATGTGACACAAACCCCGAAGGGGTTGCCCTATACCGAACTTAATTCGTCCCCCTTTTCCTCCTGGCTTGTGTCGAACAGAAAGAAAACCAACGAAAAAAGAATCCCCAAATATCATTTATTCGTCTTGTATATATAGTAAAGTGAAAGTTTAGGCATTGTACGGATTAGGCCCTCCATCGTTGTTGTCGAAATATAATCAGTCATTGAAATATAATGGGAAGTGAGCACCTTTGGTCCATGGAGTTAATGTAACATGGCGTCAAATAGAACTAACTACGGCGTAGCTCCATCAACTCGGTTATGTCGTAGCTACTTAAGACTTTATCTTCGTATAATGGTCCAACTACGTCGTAGTTGTGACGTCATCATAATACTTTTACATCACGTTGAAAGCTACAACGTAACTCTAACGACTTGGTTACGTCGTAGTTTTTTTTAAACTTGTAATTTTTCTCCAAATAATGATTGGCTATGGCGTAGCCATAATGGTCCAACTACGTCGTAGTTGCCTCCTGAATGCGGTTTTCATGTATTTTGTCATTTTTGCCATTTTTCACATATTTTTCGTTTTAATGCCTTAATTATCCTGAACCTGTAATATGAACGAATTAAGTATCAGATTCATATAAAAATAATATAACAAACACAGAAATTTGATATAGAAAAGTATTAAATATTTGGTATTATCAAGGCGCGTACCATATTCACGTCACTAGTGTAATACGGCGTATGGAAGGCTTGGTTATACGTTGGCTTATTATTTAAAGTAATACTTGGAGGCTATGCTCACGTCACGATACGGTGTATTCACCATTGGTGGTACGCCGTATTCACTCTGAAGACAGCTCCCGGTCAAGATATATGGGATATAAACATCTGTTTCTTTAAATCTAGGAACATATTTCAACAAAGTGAGCACATCTTCGTTCGCAATTAATGGAACAAAACTATCATCCAAAGTCTGTCTAGGTATCCCAGAATAGGGGAGCATAATCTTATCATAGCCTAAACCTAGTTCCTATAACATTCCATCCAACTCATGAATGGAAAACATGTTACTGGTTAATTAGGTCTACATGATATATCTTTTCAAACCGATATCGTCTACCTGGTAGATTGGTAAAGTCACTATTATGGTAGATTTTTGGCCTAAACAAGTTTTCATAAGAATATGGGGAAAAAAAATAAAAACATCCCAAATCGTAAAAAAAAAACCTACCGTAAAATTTTAAAATTTAACGTAACCTAATGTTCACACTGTAGGTTGTGTAGTTCCCAGAACAGGGTGAAGATAATCAATGGTAACCGGATATCAAATGGAATCGTGTAATCACTTTTCAAAAGAAATTATTCGACCCTAATGCCTGGGTATCACAAATATCTCTTTGGGATAAGACCAAATGTTATTTTTTTAATTAGGCACAATTCTAAAAGCCTTTCGCCTTTAAGTGTTTATGTTTCTTTGTGTTTTTCATGCAAGTGTTCATCTATTCTATACTACATATTAAGCATTTTTGCATTTTAAAATAGAAAGCTTGAATTTCCAAGGTTACAACAATTTAAACATAGTGTACAAACTTTATTAATTAAAACTTGACAATTTACAAACATAATTAATACTCCAAATTAAAATACCTCATTACATAAATGTACAATCATATCTACACATTTTACAACCATAGGAAACCATACTATACAACTTTTTAATACATAATTAGTACGCTTATTAAAACACTAAATTACTTAAAAGTAAAATGATATATCCACATTGTACAGCTAATTAAAAGCATAACTACCTAATTAAATACAACCAATTAAAACACATCATTACTCAAAAATACAATAATATTTTCACAATGTACAATCTAAACAAGCTACAATATAAACCAAAATATAAACTAATTAAACACACTAATTAATGTTATTTTTAAAACACTCATAAAATGAAAAAAATATATGTTATTATACACGTTGTACAAACTAATAAAATACACAAAGTTTTATACAATTATATGCCAACAAATTGATGGTACATATAGTTTTGAAAACCGGACCGGACCAGCGGGCTCAACCGGAAACCGAAGCCGCCACCAGTTCGGCTAGCTAATAAAAGCCATCCGAAAACGAATCGGAGAGGACCCATCGAACCGATACAAACGGGTGAACCGAGATCTATTTCTTCAGTCAATCGTCACAGGGTACCCGCCGTCGCAACACGCGGGTACCCTGCTAGTCTTAATTTATAAGGATGAAAACTCTTAAACAAAAGAGTTTGTAACTCCTGGTCAAAAGGAGTTGTGAACATTAATCGGCCAATTGATCTCGTAACCTCCTCCATGAATGCATAGTGGTTACATGATCATAATCATAGTCATTAAGTTAATGTTGAAACTGCCCATTTAATAAGTCAATGTGGTTACAAATATTTAATGTTGAAACCGACCATTTAATAGGGCAAGGTGGTTATAAACATTTAATGTTGAAACCACTCATTTAATAAGTAAAGGTGGTTACAAACATTTAATGTTGAAACCGCTTATTTAATCGGTCAAGGTGGTTACAAACATTTAATGTTGAAACCGCCCATTTAATAGTCATTAAGCTAACCACTAAAAGAGTCAGGGAGAATCAGTGACTTGATGAGTGTACACTCCGTACCTCCAAAATCATTTCCATGTATGACCCGATTATCACAATTGCACTAAATTTCCAACAAATACCATATATGTTCTTAACTAGTCATTCGAAAAAATTAATCTTAAAAATCAAGAGGAATAAAAGCTTATAAGCGAGACCAAGATCATGGATCGGGGAATTGTGAGCTCGAATATGCCAAAATGCATATGCAAGCATGTTTGATTGCGTGATTTTAGTTAGTGATTTTGAATATATAGGGATGAGAGTGAATTTGTACTGTGTAGATGAAAAACGAAATAATGATTGGGAATGTGAAGTGGCAGGTAAGTGTATTTTGGAGGGAAAATTGTAATGACTAAAATAGCCTCATGTGAGGGTCACTAACGAAAATAACTAGCGAGTGTTAGTGAAAAGGACGTAATTTACAACAAAACGTGAACATCAATGTCGTTCTTTGTAATTAAAGTTTGAGAATGGCGCGAAGTGCAAAAAATGATCAACCATAGGGACAAAACTTGTAATTTATCTTTTTTTCTTTCTTTCAGTTTGCCAGTTATTGGCGCGCGTTGTTTACCATTTTTACTTTCAAAAACCTACGAAAATAGCCGCCAGTGCACCAATCTAAAAACATTTACCAAAAACCTCAAATTATTTAAAAATGGCGGTATATTATTCAATCCTTAATAAAAACACAAACACTCTCACATCATTTCATCTCACCATTAATCTCCGGTATTCTCTCCTGGTTCCTGCTTGCATTGAATAACTAATAATAAACTACTATTATTATTAATCAAATGGCATCAAACCAGGAGAACACCAACATCAACAGCTGTGCTGGTGGTGCTCGAGTTACTCGGTTAGCGAAAAAGAGATCAATGGAAGCAATCGGATCTCAGTATCAACCAGCTAACAAGAAGAGAGCTGTGTTGGGTGATTTATCAAATAATGTTGTTGCTCAGAAGACCGCGAAAGGGGTGTCGAAAAAGGTTGTTAAGAAAGATGTGAATACACACAAGATTGTTGATGAAGTGAGTGATCCTCAAATGTGTGAGACTTATGTAGAAGATATTTACGACTATCTTCGTAATATGGAGGTTCGAAGTAGTCCCTTTTTTATGTTTATATATTTTCAGTTATTTAATTAATGTGCTCTTAGGATTCTTATCCACGCCGCTTATTTGATTACCAATAGTTCAAATAAGCAATATGGAATTGGTTTTCTAATTATTTCAATCCCAAACGCCCCGGTATTTGATGGTTTAATTTGCCGCAAGTAAAGATTTAAGTTTCCAGTTTTGAATCAAGAAAGTGCAAAAAGATGTTAATTAAGAAATGTAATGGGTTATCTTAATTCGGACAATAGTCATAGTTTGATGGTTCCATATTATGTTAATCGTTCAAAAATTGGTTTACTGTTTTTAGGGGTTTGATTGTTGTTGAGCATAGATATAATTCAAGATTATGTGTTTATTTGACGGGTTTATTTGAATTGAGTTTCTAATTTTGATTTGAGAAATGGCGAAAAGATGTTACTTGTGTTTCTTACACAACTAAGAAATGTACATCTTGACTTGGGGTCATCTTAATCTTGCGTTTAACCATAGTTTTATGGTTCAGATAAGCAATATTAAACTAAAAATTGGTTCACTCTCTTTACTGGTTGATTGTTGGTGGTTAATTTGGGGATTTAATGCTGATTTTGTGGTATTAATTTTGAATCCAGATGGAGGTAAAAAAAAGGCCATTGGCAGATTATATTGAAAAGGTGCAAAAAGATGTGACTGTGACTATGAGAGGCGTATTAGTTGATTGGTTGGTTGAAGTTTCAGAAGAATACAACCTTCTTCCGGAGTCTTTGTATCTCACCATCTCATACATTGACCGATATCTGTCATTAAACGTTCTCAACAGACAAAGACTTCAGCTTCTCGGTGTTTCTTCAATGCTCATTGCATCGTAAGTACTACACATTTGGGTTTTTGTTATGTGCTTTGAGAATTTGATGGTAATCTAATTATGTTTTATGATTAACAGAAAGTATGAAGAAATTAGCCCTCCAAATTCAGAAGATTTTTGTTACATCACTGATAATACATACACAAAGCAAGAAGTAGTGAAGATGGAAGCTGAGGTGTTAAAAACACTTAAATTTGAAATGGGAAATCCGACAGTTAAAACATTTCTTGGGAGATTTAGTCGGATTGCTCAAGAAGATTATGATGTAAGCTCCTACCCCGATATTATAAGTGATTTGTATTGGTGAATATGAATTATTTGTTTATGAATATTTTCATATGTTTTGCAGACACCTATTGCGCAGTTGGAGTTCTTGAGTAATTATTTAGCAGAATTAAGCTTGTTAGAATACAGTTGCATCAAGTTTTTACCTTCAATGATTGCTGCATCTGTTACGTTTCTTGCAAGATTTACGCTCAAACCAAAGTCACATCCGTGGGTAAGAATAATACTATCAAAGTTATTTTTTATATTAAATACAATAGTGTTATGGAATTCTTATGCGTTATTTATATTGGTTTTACAGAATGCAGCTCTGGAACAGCTCTCGGGATATAAGCCATCGGATCTGAAAGAATGTGTTGAAATTTTACATGATTTGCAATCGAGTAGAAGAGCTGGGAACTTGGTAGCAATTAGAGAAAAATACAAGCAACATAAGGTTTGTGCTATATTTTTTTATAAATTTAATACATGATTCTTGTTGCCATAGCTTAAAAATCTGATAAAGTTTTTTTTTCTTTTTCTGACAGTTCAAATGTGTGTCTGTATTGTCATCTGCTTCGGTGATCCCAAGTTATTTCTTTGACGACATCAAAAGATAGTTTGTCGTTTAGCATAAAGATTATTTGTTGACTATACACCCTGAAGATTTGTGTCTAATGCAGAAGGGTTGGAAGCGAGGTGAATCATTGAATCATAACATTACAAACGAGATGTTCTACTGCATAATTGGCGATCAGGATAGAGGTTGTGTAATGGTTGGGTATAAACCGTATAATGGTAATTGACTATTTGTTCTTTTACATATCCAACCACGGACATAAACAAATTTTGGGTACTTGTTTAGATTAGAAGATTAAATTCTATTTTTCTTGTTCTAAAGTTTGGTTACGGATCATAACATTATACCATACATGATAATATTATTATACAGATTGATCCAAATTGTAGTGCCATGTATTCATGTACTCAGGAGCTAAGTAAATACTGTATTGTTACCCAAAAAAAGTAAATACTTTATTGACTGCTTAAAGCTATTGATAGCGTACAAAACTATTCTTCTTTTACGCCAGAGGCATATATCTCAATCAGAAAAGCAATTGCATACATTAACGGCCTGTTTGTTTTACGGTAATGAAATTAAATAATGGAATCATTTTATGATTTTAATATTTGGTTTGCAGTGAGATTCATTATTAGAAATGTAAAGAAGAATTTATACCCATAGAATGAAAAGAGGTTGAAAGTGTTTTTTTCTTGATTAATTATCTTTATTCTAATTTGTTCTGTCACATCACATCTCAAATTAAAATAGTTTATTACTTTTTTCTTTTTTTATGTAAGCCTAACATAAATAATATAATAATAATAATTTTAAATATTATAATATTTGTTTAAACATGTTTACATTTTATCAATCTATCAAACTCATAGTTATTGTGATTTTGAGCAACAAACCAAACAGACCCAATCATACCATAACACGGTTTGGAAAAGTGCATACTATTTACTATTTAGCTTTGGAGGGTTCCATTTTTCGTTAACTGATAAAACAGTTGAACCATTTATTGATGTTATGTGGATAACAAGTCATTTCACTTTCTGATTATTTGCAGTATTATTTTTTCTCCACTTGCACCTAGACCAGATTGACTTGACTGTGATCGATCACCTAGACACCTACCATAATAATCTGTCATTATTCTAATCTTGTAACAACCTTTTTTTTAATTCCAACAGATTAACTTTAAATATGCTCGAAAATATGTATTTTCTAGTTTGAAACCAAATATATAAAGTGCAAAAATCATTCATGTGGTTTGCCAAAAAACCGTTTCACGTCACTCGTTAATACTTCGCCAAAAATTCATCCATCCGTTAGTAAATTGAGGCACCATACGTCCCTGAGGACGAACGATGCAATTTTGTTATCATTAAATACTAACGAATGTCTTAAATGAGGGTATTGTTGTCTTTTTGCTACCACAGAGATGTATGGTGAACATTTGTTTTAAAATAAATATTTTAATTTCTTTTAGTTATTCTTTGTTCTTTATTTTTTTACATTATTATTCGTCAAAAAATTAAAAAAAAATTTCGCCCTTTTTAAAATCTTATTTTTTTCGTAATTTTAAAATTTTTTAAAAAATATATTTTTTACGTTATTATTCGTGAAAAAATTCAAATTTTTTTACAAAACTTATAAAAAAATTCGTACTTTTTAAGATCTTAATTTTTAAAAAAATATATTTTTTTTAAAAGTTAAGAAAAAATAAAAAAAATTAAAACATTTTTACTTTTTTCTTTGATTTTTTTTTAAATATAAAAAATAATAATAATAATTTTTTTAAACGGTTTTATACATTTTTACGTTTTCTTACGAAAAAAATTTAATTTTTTTTCAAAAGTGAAAAAAGAAAATTTTAAGATTTTAAAATTTTTAAAAAAATGAAAGTTACGAATAATAATTTTTTACACGAATAATGACGTAAAAATTAATTTTTTAAAATTTAAAAAGTATGAAAATAATTTAATATTTTTTAAAAAAAAAATTAGATTTTAAAAAGTGCGATTATTTTTTTAATTTTTTTTACAAATAATAATGTAAATTTTTTTAAAAAAATTAAAAAAAAAACAAAATAATATTTAAAACAAAAGTTCACCATACATCCCTGTGACAGCAAAAAGACAACAATACCCTCATATAAGACCTTCGTTAGTATTTAACGGAAAAAAATTTGCATCGTTCGTCTTCAAGGACGTATGGTGCCTCAATTTACTAACGGAGGGACGATTTTTTGGCAAAGTATTGACGAGGATCGTGAGACAGTTTTTTGCACTTTGCTCTTTATTTTTATTTGAATCGAGTAGCAAGCCATCCAAAGTAAATTCTCAAGGTTCCATACTTTCTATCAGTAGTCTTATTAAGTGACACATAGTTGTGGTTTTAAGATTCCAATGATGACATACAAATCATCATATATATACCCCAAGAGAGACTAGGGTGTTGTTAATTTTCAAGTTGTCAATTTGCTTCTATTCAAGAGAAAACAAGGCATAAAGTCTAGTAACATGAATTTACGACTTTTTTAACCCGAACAATCTATTCTTTATCCCCCCAGCCTATAAACTTTGTCAGCTAGGACAATTCCTTTATTTTAATAAGCATGGAGGCTCTACCAACATCTTATCGCAATTTCACATAGAAATAATCTCTTGTTAGTCCTTACGTAAGTCTACTGTATAAACATATCCTTTTGTTGGCCATCACTCTTAAGTTTAATCGCTTTCTATATGCATTTTACAGACACCCAATTTGCGGTTGGAATTCTTGAGTTATTGTTGACGAATCAAGCTAGTTGAAAAGATAGTTTTGATTTCATTGGTTCTACAAGATTTGGCTCTGGAAAGCTCATAAACCATCGGACATGAAACAATGTGTTCGAATTATACATGATATGGCCTCTGGAAGAGCTCTTAGGATATAAGCCATCAGATTTGAAACAATGTGTCGAAATTTTAGACGGTCTACAATCAAGTAAAACAGCCGGGAATTTTGTAGCAACTAGATAAAAACGACAAGGAACAAAACGCTGGCGCAATACATTGTTAATTTATTAAAAAAAAAAATACATGTTTTGTCCATATGGTTTATACAAAATAACACTTTCAGTCCCTATTTGATTTTAAGTACACCGCTCATCCTTAATTTTGAAAGTTGTAACCCCGACGGTCCCTACTTTGAATGGGTGTTAAGTTTTTTCATTAAGTCTGAAATTGGTGAGGGTATTTTTGTCTTTTCATTTTATCATTTTTAATATTAAACCCACCCACTCCTCATTAAACATTTATTGAACCATCACTTCAAAACAAACCACTAATGTCCTTCTTTTACTTTTTTCTTTTTATTTTTATTTTCTATTAAATCAAAATGCTATCATCTTCATCTTCAATTCTTCAAATACCCAATTATATAACAAAAAAAACACAAACCTAATTTTATAATCTCACCAACAAAATCTACACTTATGTGTGTCATCTTCAACCTATAATTTACAAACTTAAACTCATCATAATCAACAACAACAAAATCAATCATTTTAAAAACAACACATTATAATTGTGTTCTTCTTCAACCCACAACGATCACATTCCTCATCTTTAACACCATCTCATTTAGCTACTGGTGCCCCACCACCGCCCCTATGAGCCACCGTCGCCCCTAGCAGTCATTGCTGCCCCTAGCAGCCACTGCCACCCCTAACAGTCGTTGCCACCCCACCGCCGCCACCAACACCATACCTACCACCAAATACTCACTAAACACCATACCCGCCTGTAGAAACTAGAAGGGGGTTGAATAGTTTAACGATTAATTAGCGTTTTAAAAGTTTGCTTATGAAATAGTTTGATTCGAGTTGTATGTCAATCAACCAACAATATGAATCACATCAAAACTATCTAACAATGCAAGTAATAAGTAAAGAGGTAAGGAAAGAAACGATCAAACCAAGACACCGAGATTTATAGTGGTTCGGCAACGAAGCACCTCTTCATTCCTACTTCACTCCCCGAGTACTCCACTCGAGATCTCACTAT
>BQNB010016804.1:0-38881 GCA_026074375.1 Tanacetum coccineum | reverse complement strand
TGTGACTTATTAATAAGTTATCAATAAGCTCCTAATAAGTGGGATCGAAGCCCATTAAACTAGCCGTGGGCTTATAGCCATGGTTTGGGCTTGTTAGGTGGGCCAAAACCTTTATTAACTATCTTGGCCCATTAGTTAAGCCCGATAAGCTAAAAGGTATCAAATAAGTCCTTGGTTCATCAATAAGCTATCATAAGCTTTCAATAAGCCAAGACAAGAAGCCGAACCATAAAGCTTATTGATTAAGCTCGTGGTCATGGGCTTTTTGTTATGGGACGTGGCTTAAAAGCCCGTTAAGTATTATTTGTGTTTATTTGTTAAGCCAATTAAGCTTAACGCTTTGTCCTTTCAAAATAAGCTAGACATAAGCCAAATAAATATAAGCCGAAACACAATAAGCTAGAAAGTCATTCCCTTTTTGTTTTCCTTTTGGGTCGAAACATTTTATAAGTCCATTAGGTTCACATAAGCCATACATGGGCTTATTTATAAGTCGAACCAACAAATAAGCTATAAGTACATATTTTTATTACATAAAAATAACCATGATCACAAAACTATGATTACCTTATACCCTTTTAAATATTTTCGTGTATATACATAACCCTCTTAAGGTTTATGTAGTTTTTAAACCTTAGTTTTTATAAAAACAAATTGCACAACTTATGATTATGCATTATTTAGAACACAAAAGTACAAGATTTAATGAAAGGTGGTGACTTACAAGAAAGGATGATTAGAAGGATGATTAGTGACTAAAACAACCCAAACGTTGTATTAAAAACTACCCGAATATAATAAGAATCAACTTCGAACAATATATCTTTAATGGTTTTGATCCAAGATTGGAAAAGTGTGAGTTTTTGTGTGTGTTTGTGTGCGTCAGACAAAGAGAGAGAAAAAGATGAGAGTAGTGTGTGTGTTTTGTTGAATGGAGAATGATAAGAATGAATGAAATATAAAGGACCTTGGATGCTTAACTTGTAAGCTAGAAATTTGAATCCAAAAAGAGAGTGTGTGTGTTACCGTCGGCAAGGACAAGGCCCCAAGGGGGACCAATTTGATCTCCCCTTTTCTAGGGGGTTCATGTTGGTTGGTGATTTAATTTCAAGCTAGCCATGCACACACACATGCAAGTATACATATTCCATGCATTTCACGGAATACTACTATAACGAAAACGAGTAACGACTTCACGTAAAATTATGAAATTTTAAATATTTCCCCAAGACGTAAAAACGTAATGACAGTCAAAAGACTACGATATATAGAAACTCGGAATGCCTCCGGTAACGATTCTCAAATAAATACGGGATAACTTCCCGGTTAAACGTAAAAATTTAAACGAAACATTAAAAATTCAAATTACCAAACGGAAACGGATAAAATATTGATCGAAAATTTATGAGGTGTCACATCCTTTCCCCGTTAAAAGAGATTTGTCCTCAAAGCTTAAGACGTAACATTCGACGAAGATTCTGAATTAGCAAAAAGGTGCGGGTACTTTTTCTGCATTTGGTCTTCACGTTCCCACGTAAATTCAGGACCTCTCCTAGAGTTCCAGCGTACCTTGACAATTGGAATACGGCTCTGCTTCAGACGCTTGACCTCATGGTCCATGATTTTGACAAGTTCTTCAATGAAGTAGATTTTGTCGTCGATTTGGATTTCATCCAGCGGTATAGCAAGAGTTTCGTCGGATAGGCATTTCTTCAAGTTAGAGACGTGAAAAGTAGTGTAAACTCTGCTGAATTGCTCCTGGAGTTCAAGTCGATAGGTAACAGTTCCAACTTTGGCAATGATCTTAAAAGGTCTAATATAACAATTGTTCAATTTTCCCCGTTTGCCAAAATGTATATCCCCTTTCCATGGCGATACTTTCAACATGACCTTATCCCCCACTTGAAACTCAAGGGGTTTTCGTCTTACGTCGGCATAGCTCTTTTGACGATCACATGCAGCTTGGATACGGCTCTTGATTTGAACAATCTTCTCAGTTGTCTCGTGGATGATCTCTGGGCCAGTGAGCTGACTATCTCCAACTTCAGCAAGCAGATAGGTGATCGACACTTACGCCCATACAACTCCTCAAATGGTGCAGCCTTAATGCTGGTATGGTAACTATTGTTGTACGAAAATTCCACCAATGGTAAATGTTTATCCCAACCTTTTCCAAAGTTGAGTACACAGGCACGCAACATGTCTTCTAATGTTTGAATGGTCCTCTCACTCTGACCATCAGTTTGCGGGTGGTAAGTTGTACTCATATCTAATAGAGTACCTAACGCTTTATGAAGAGACCGCCAAAAATGTGAAGCAAATCTCCCATCACGGTCGGAGATGATCGAAACTGGCACTCCATACCTTAAGACTACTTCCTTTAAGTACTGTCTCGTCAACTTCTCTAATGAGTCATATTCTCTCATGGGTAAGAAATAAGCAGACTTGGTCAGGCGATCGACGATTACCCAAATCGTGTCTTGACCAGTTGCCGTCTTCGGTAATTTAGTCACGAAGTCCATTGTTATATTCTCTCATTCCCATTGCGGAATTTCTGGTTGAACCAACAAACCAGACAGCTTATGATATTTCGCCTTAACCTTGGCACACGTTAAACACTTGCTGACATAGGTGGCAATTTATGCTTTCATGTTGGGCCACCAATACAACTTCTTCAAGTCTTGGTACATCTTATCCGATCCAGGATGGATGGAATACTTTGACTTATGAGACTCGTGCATAATCAAAGCCCTCAAGTCACCATAACACGAAATCCAACTCCGGTTGTTCAAACATAATGTTCCGTCAGTACGAGGTTCAAGCTTATTAATCATACCATGCAGGTATTTGGTTATGAAGTTCTCTTCTTTTCTGGCCTCCGATTGAGCACTCAGAATCTGTTTAGGAAGATTTAACCCAATAGTCATAACTAAGGCCCGAACTCGCAGTGGCTTAATTCTTTCCTTTCGGCTCAGTGCATCAGCCACCATGTTGGCCTTCCCTGGGTGTATCGGATCTCACAGTCGTAATCACTCGACAACTTTAACCACCGTCGTTTTCTCATGTTCAACTCCTTCTGATCCAGAATATGTTGCAAATTCTTGTGATTAGTAAACACGACACACTTCGTACCATACAGATAGTGTCTCCACATCTTCAAGGCAAACACTACTGCACCAAGTTCTAAGTCGTGTTTGGTATAGTTCTTCTCATGTACCTTGAGTTGGCGGGATGCGTAAGCTATGACTTTCTCCTTTTGCATCAAAACAGCGCCCAAACCTTTATACGAAGCATCGCAGTATACCATAAAGTTTTCACTTCCCTCGGGTAAGGCCAAAATCGGCGCACTACATAATTTTTGTTTCAACAGCTGAAACGCAGCTTCTGCCTTTTCTCCCCAATCAAACTTCACACTTTTCTAAGTCAATTTCGTCATAGGCCTAGCGATCTTCGATAAACCTTAGATAAATCGTCGGTAGTAACCGACCAAACCTAAAACTTGACGAATCTCGGTTGGTGTCTTGGGTGACGCCCAATCCTTGATTGACTCAATCTTAGCAGGGTCAAAGTGAATGCCTTCACTATCAATCACGTAACCGAGAAACTGTACCTTTGAAAGCCAAAAATCGCACTTTAAAAACTTGGCGTACAATTCCTCCTTATTAAGTAACCTCAAAATTAACTTAAGGTGCCCTTCATGTTCTTTTTAACTCTTGGAGTAGATCAAAATGTCATCGATGAATATGATCACTAATTTATCCAGGTACGGCTTGCACACTCGGTTCATCAAATCCATGAATACCGCATGTGTGTTAGTCAAACCAAACGGCATCACTTGGAACTCGTAATGACCATATTGAGTCCTAAATGCTGTCTTTGGGATGTCTTCCTCACGAACCCTGAGTTGGTGATAACCGGATCTCAGGTCGATCTTAGAGTAAACTCTTGACCCTTGAAGTTGATCAAACAAATCGTCGATTCTCAGGAGTGGGTATCGGTTCTTCACAGTGAGTTTGTTTAGTTCACGGTAGTCGATACACATCCAAAAAGATCCATCTTTCTTTTTGACAAACAAAACTGGAGCTCCCTAGTGTGAGGAACTAGGTCTTATAAATCCTTTGTCAAAAAGTTCTTGCAACTGAGTGGATAACTCTTGCATTTCGGCTGGTGCTAATCGATACGGGGCTCGTACTACAGGTGCAGCACCAGGGACTAAGTCGATTTTAAATTCAACTTGTCGAGCAAGTGGTAGTCCAGGCAAGTCCTCTGGAAAGACTTCCGGAAATTTCCGTACAATTGGCACGTCCACAAGTCGCTTCTCCTCTGAATTGTCCTAAGTCTTCTTAGATGTAACTTGCGCTAGATAAACTTGACATCCTTTCTGTATATACTTATGGGTCTTGGTACACGATATGATACTTAGCTCCGACTTACTTCCGCTGTCACAATCATCACCTTGGATTATCAACACCTCATCTCTATAAGGGATACGAACGATCTTCTCGTCATAAACGATCACCGCGTGGTACTTCGCCAACCAATCCATACCGATCATGACGTCAAAACTACCAAGTTCTACGGGCATTAGATCAATGTCGAACGAATGACCTAATAATCCTAACGTATAACCTCTAAGGATAACATTTGTTTCTGAAATTCTTCCATCCGTAAGTTCTACGGCATAACTAGTGCCTAAAGTGGACGGTGAAACATCAAGCAAGGCAGTAAAGGTAGATGACACAAAACTCCTATCGGCACCCGAATCGAATAACATAGAAGCATAAGAGTTATTGAGAAGGAATGTACCCGTGACGACATTGGAATCGAGGTTTGCTCCTCCTCCTTTGATGGCATAATCCTTTGCTATAGCTTTATTATTCCCAGTCTTGTTTCCAGTCTTGTTCCCACGGTTCTGATACCTCAACTTAGGATAATCCTTCCTAAAATGTCTCGGCCTCCCACACTCATAACAAACAACACCCGGTTGATTCCCAATTAGGGCACTCTGAATGTTTGGAGCAACAGCCACCGTACAATCTCTAGCCATGTGACCAACCCTCTTACAGTTTTCATATCTCACAGTACACGGACCTTCATGGTGCAACCTGCACTTGTTGTAGTAGGGGAGAGATCCAACATACCCCCTTTTCTCATTGTTTCCTGTCGTGTAAGCTCTTGCCACATTCTGACCTCCACCATTTTATCGCTTAAAAGCTGGTTGTTGCCCACGGTTATCCCTCGGGTTATTGTCAAACCTTCTCTTGTTTTCAGCACTTCTAGCATATCCCTTTAGTTTCTGATCTATTAGGTTGTTAGCAATACGGATTACATCTTGAAGTCTAGTGGGCTCACCAACGATCACATTCCCCTAGATACTGTCAGGTAAACCCCCAATGAATCTCTCAACATTGTCCTCCTCATCCGGGACCATTCTAGTACACAAGAGAACCAATTCTTGAAATCTCTTGGTATAAGCAGTCAAGTCATTTCCTTTCATAGTCAAGTTCCACAACTCAGTCTCCATCTTTTGAATTTCGTTTCTCGGGCAGTACACCTCAGTCATCAACTTCATAAGTTTTGTCCATGTCAGGGCATATGCAGCCTCAATCCTAATTGCTCTCTTATCCGAGTTTCACCACGTCAAAGCATTGTTCAGCAGTGTGCATGTAGCATACTTTACTTGGTACTTTTGTGGATAATTACTAATGTGGAACACCGTCTCCATCTTCTCGAACCAATGAGTCAACCCAACGACTCCTTCCGTCCCATTAAAGTTAAGTGGTTGGCACTTTAAAAAGTCTTGATATGTGCACTCTCGAGCAACAGGCATAAAACCTCCGGGGTTCATGTTGTGATTCCCATAACCATTTCCTCATCCGTTCCCATTACTGTTTCCATTGCCGTTTCCACCTCCATTTCCAATATCATTTCAATTTCCATTCACTCCTCTATTTCCATTTCCTCCTCTATTTACGTCTTCCTGTTCACCCTACCTTCCACTAGGGGTTCAAGGTTCCTGGCAGCGTCGCGAGTTTCCAACGCTTCTGCTACTTGGCGATCAATTAGTTCGTTAACCACTTCACGTGTCATTGTCGATCCAGATCGTGTGTTAGGCATTGTCCCGATGGTAGTGCTGGTGATGAATGATCCAAAGTTGAATGACCAGATGAAGAATCGGATATGGCATCTGAAGAAGAATCTGATGACATCTCTGATGATGAATCCGATGGTGAATCTCTCGATGAATCATCAGAGGTGAAGTGATCTGATGAAGGGTAGTCAACTGAGTGTCTCACAGCAAGACGATGTTTAGGTAGCGGCTCAACTATGGATGGCAAAAGCATCCGAGACCGATGGGGAAAATCGAAACCCGAACCAATTAGGTCGGGTTCAGGGGCGGGTTTGGGTATTGATAAAAAAATTAGCCAGGTTTGGGTTTAGTGACGGGTTCTAGTAACACCCGCCCCGATTACCCGTACCCATACCCATACCCGTTTACCCAAATTCGTACCCGATTTATTGCTATTATAATTAATTAGAGTACATATATATTACTGTTAGATATTAGAAAAAGACTCGGTCACCCTATGTATTTTACTGTTCATTATAGCTCGTAGTTTAATAGGTAAACGTATGACTTTCGGTATTGAACCGGGTACTAATACCCGGTGTATTGTAAGAACTATAAATACCTCTTCCAACTTTGGAAGAGGTAAGCATCTATTTCATTTTACACACACTCTTTAGTGTGTTTTCCTTTTCTCTCTCAACTATTCTCTCTCTCTAACTTTCTCTCTCTAGATCTCTTTAGATCTATACATGTTTGTGTGAATTAGGGAACCTACAATTGGTATCAGAGCCATGGGGTGGATTCGTGTTTGATTTGTGTGGTTAATAAGCTCAAAATTCGTGGCTTATTTTTGCTCTAAAACCCCACGGCTCAAAATCATAGGTTGAGCTCATTTGGTTGGTTAATCGTGCGGTTTTTCTTGCCATATAAGCTCAAGAAGTTATATTGTTGCTAATACAAGTGATCAAAAAGCTTCAAGTTCGATTTCTAAGAATAAAAGGTTCGAATTTTTAAGTGTTCTTCGTGGAGAGTTGCTTCGTTTTTGAAGATCCACAAAGAAATACATGTTATTGGATGTTTAATCTTCAAATACCATCTTAGTATTACATGTTTCTAGCTTATTTTCGTGGATAATAAGCTTATTTGGCTTGAGTTGGTTGAATTCGAACTAATGTTCTTCGTGGAGGTTTGAGTATTTTATTATACTCTAACCGGCGGTTTGACAAAAGGTAGGGACAAGATCCGGAAATTTAGGAAAAAGTCAAAGGCGAGTTGCCAAAAGTCAATGGCGAGTTGCTTGTTCGCGGCGGTTTACACAGGATAGTGGCGAGTTGGCTTGAAAATAATAGCCGGCGAGTTGGTAAAAGGTACGGCGAGTTGCTAAAACACACAGCGAGTTGCTAAGATTATAGGCAGCGAGTTGCTCACAGCGAGTTGCTAAACGGCGAGTTGCTAAACGGCGAGTTGCTAAACGGCGAGTTACCAAACAGCGATTTGAGTATTTTATTAGGGCAGCGAGTTGTCAAAAGAAGCAGCGGTTTGATTATTCTATTACACGGCGGTTTGCTTACACTAGCAGCGGTTTGATTTAAAAAAAAAAAAATAAATAAATAAATTTTGGCGGGAAAAGTTAAGAAAAATTTATTTTTTCCTATAGCCTTTTTAGCTCATTTTTACACCAAATTTAAATTTTGGTAATAGGGTAAAAATTTTGTTAAAAAATTCAAATTATTTTTGGCGGGAAAAATTAAGAAAAAAATTAATTTTTCAATAGCTTTTTTAGCTAATTTTTACACAAAATTTAAATTTTGGTAATAGGGTAAATTTTGTGTTTTGGTCAAAATTCAAATATTTTAGGGCCAAATAACAAACCGTCAACCTAAACAGGACTTAAACTGCATTAATCAAACAACAAACCTACCTTAACATCAAACGATTATTCATTCACGGTTTTCTATTGATTTTGTAAAATCCCGTTAATCTTTTATCGGTTTTAATCATAGACTTGTAAAATCCCGTGAACGTTAATTGCATTTAAAACCACAACATCAATCACATTATCTACTTAAGATCCTTAATTTTATTTCACACATCGAATTTCAATGGAATCTTCTAATTCTAATTCAAAAGAGAGAGAGCTTCAACTGACGCAACGGCTCGCAAAACAAAGGCACTCCAACTGCATGACATGGTTTGAACAACTCGAGACACATCTTCATGATCTCTATCTCCTTAATTCGCCTTATGCTGTTGATGCATTTAAACCAGCATTTCGCTCATTCTTTGGTGAAGAGCATCAGACTTTCAAATTGAAGATGTTTCATAATCTGGATCAGTTAAGGCTACAACTTGAAAGAGAGAATCTTCATGGGGTTAATGCAAAGACTTGTCTTCAAGCACTCAGAACACAGTTCAAGGAATTTCTTGCCTCAAAGGGGTAAATGTAACGGATCTTCTGAATCAAGGTTGGCAACAAGGCTTTAAAGACTTCACGCGCTGTGACCCTAGTGCGTACAGACGTGAGTTACTCGAGAACCTGGATACACTTAAAGCGGTCATTCATAGAGTTGTAAATACATATGGTGTATTACGCATGAAAGAAAATGAACTTAATGCACTAAAGGAGAATGGAAGTCAGTTGCATGATGAAATACTTCATGAGCATCAAATTAAGTCAAGTGTCAAGATGCAGTCTCAAGATATTCAGATCAATCCAGTTCAAGCAATGGATGACAGCTTGATTATATCAAAAAGCAGTTTGATAGAGCCTGAAAACAACAATGCATTCATCAAATCAGAGATTGAAACTCAGATGCAAAGGCAAGATGAAAAGGTTGATATACGTGAAGTAGTTGATGCTGGGTTGGTTGTCACAGAAAGCAGTGGGAAAAAGCCCGACAAGCAGGATACAAGTAGCAGTTCAGGGAATTATACCACACAAGCTGTGGATGCAGATATCGGACCAGTAAATGATGAAGAGCCATTTGCTGAGGCACAATTGACTGCTCTACATAATATCCTTGCTAATGAACAACAGCATACAAAGCAATCTGAACCCAATTATGACACACATCTGTTGGAAACTATTGATAGCAATACCACTCCTACTTCAACAAATATGTGTCATAGGGGAGGAGAGATTGACCAGGATGCTTTGCTTAAAACTGAGCTTCTCAAAACGAAAGATATGGTTGATAAGGAAATTTACAATGAACTTTCAAAACGATTTTTACAACTGGAAAAACATTGTATTTCACTTGAAATACAAATTCAACAAAAGGAAGAAAGTTTTCAAAGTAACAAACCATGTAAGAATCAGGAATTTCCTGAATTTCGTGAATTTTTTGTGATTAATGATTTGAAAGCTCAGCTACTGGCCAGAACCACACTAATTTGCAACTTGAAGAAACAAATTAAAAGTGTGAAGGAAACAAGTAATGAAGCCAAAGTTAAAAATAACATCGATGTAATTGAAACTATTAACATCGAATTAGAACACAGTGTGGCTAAATTACTTGCAGCAAATGAGCAACTACATAAAGAAAATGAGCATTTGAAACAGACTTACAAAGAACTTTATGATTCAATTAAAAAGACACGCATTCAGAATAAAGACAACAGTGAATCTTTAATTTCTCAAATTAATCAAAAGTCTGTCGAAAATGCTGATTTAAAAGCTCAGCTTCAGGAAAAGGTTTTTGCAAATGCGGCATTAAAAAATGAACTTAGAAAGATAAAAGGAAATAGCGTGGATACTAAGTTTGCCAAAGCATCAATCTTGGGGAAACCGCCTTTACAACCATCTAGAAACCATTTAGTTGTTAGACAACCGAATGCGTTTACGTCTGAACGACCTAGAATTTCAAGACCACGGTTTGCCTCCCAAGTTGATGAGAAAAATGATTTGTCAAAAACAGTCACTCCTCATTATTTGCCTAAAGTTAGAGAATCTGCTGCTGCAAAACCTCATCAGGTGAATGCACCTAACTACTCTAGGAATAGTCATAAAGAATCGTATGGTTCTAATGATATGGTTCATGCGTACTTTCTAGAGGATGCTAGGAAAATGACACAAGACAAAACCAGGATTCCTAGTCATAAGGATATGGCCTCTACTAGAGCACACTGCACTCCTAATGCTTGTACACCAAAACCTAGAAACATATATAGGAGTTCTCCTGTATCTAAGTGTAGTGGTGGAATGTCAAATGGTGAGCCTCTAGTAGATCACTCTAGGAATTCTAGTTTCTTCTTGGACTCCAAAAAATTTATTTGTTCGATTTGTCATAAATATATCTTTAATACAAATCATGATGATTGTATAACAAAGATCCTGAATAAGGTGAATTCTCGTGCTAAAGTTCAGTCCCCCAAGATCAGAAACAACAATCCCGTTGAACCAAAGAACCACACTCATAAACCTGGTAGGCAGAATGGTATAGGACAAAGGTTTTCTCTCAATAAGTCTTCCGCTGTGCATGAGAAACCACACACTCCTAGATCTTATCTTAGGTGGAAACCAACGGGTAGAATTTTCAAGACTGTTAGTCTTAGGTGGATACCTACTGGAAAGGTGTTCATAGATAGCACAACCAAAGTTGACAGTGAACCTCCAAATGGTTCAAATGATGATATCACTAACCCATATGAATGCAATCAAACTCTTTATGTTAGTGCAGGTACTTCTAACTCAAGTGCAGGTACATCTGTCAATCCTTTAAAGGAAAGACTCGGAGTTTGGTTACCAAAAAGACTGATATCTCATACGTCAGGAGTTCAAGGAATTCAAATCTGATGAACATGCTTCAAAGATGTTTGGACAAAACAGTTTAGGCCTCGTTCTTCATCTTAATGACGCTTGATCACAGCAGTTCAAGCCTCGGTCCTCATTGTCTCATGATGTCTGTTCACATCAGTTCAGGCCTCGTTCTTCATCTTGATGACGTTTGAACAAAACGGTTCAAACCTCGTTCCTTAATGTCAAATGGCGTCTGCTGGCATCTCTTCAAGCCATGTTCCTTAAAGTAAAGAAAGGTGTACGCCTTCAGAGAAAAGGAAAGTGTACGTGTCAGTGCATTTATCCTTGACAACGAAAAGAGAAATCTTTTCGGTCATGAGCTAATATAACAAAACATTCCAAGTTTTAAGCTCATGGTAATGGCTTGTAATCAAATGTTAGATTGCAACCCCATCTTCAGATAAAAGGAAAATGTACGTGTTAGTGCATTTATCCTTAATAACGAAAAGAGAAATCTTTTCGGTCTTGAGCTACTTTCGAAACACTCAATGTTTGTTAGCTCAAGTCGATGGCTTTCGTATTCTTTTGTACGAAACCAGTTTTTCAAAGAAAAGGAGAGTGTACGCTTCAGTACGCTTTATCTTTAAAAGAAGAGAAATCTTCTGGTTTTTGACCATTCTCATTAACAAGCTTCATATTTTCACATGCTTGTTCGTTAGTTATGTGGACCAACGTACATTAGCTGGTATTATAATTCACTAGATCAAAAATGGCAATCGCATATGCAATTTTTGAAGGGGAGAATAGTGAATTAAATGTGATTAAAATGGTTTATCTTGGTCTTTGAATGTGTATAAAATGGTCAAATGTGAAAGTGTAGGGTGTTAAATCTGTAAGGTGTTAAATCTGTCTGTAGGGTGTTAAATCTGTCTGCTAGGAGATTAAGATAATCTAAAATGCCTTGGATCTTGCTTAATGTTAGATAGCGGTTGCATATTCTTGATGGCGGAATGTTAACCTACTGCATGGCGGTTTGGTGATCTGTTGGGCAGCGTCTTAGGCTAATTGTCCATGTCTTGGCCCAATAAGCCCAATAAACCTCTTAGGCCTATTCCAAAGGACCATTTGTCTTGTTGACTCTCATACAGGCTTAGTTAACTTGTCATTGAGCCTATCAGATAATCTCTAGACCATCGACCAAGGTTGACCAATGTTGACTTAACCCAATGTCCAGTGACTCTAATGTGGAATATCTTCGTGCTAATCTGAATATCAAGGGCATGTCAAACTCAAGGCGAACATCTTTATCTAACATTGATTATATGCTATGTTTGTCTATCTTTGTTGATATTCTTTAACAGATACGATGGCAGAAGAGAATATTCCTGCACCTGAACCTACAAGATGAGATGAACAGATCCTTCATTGCTCAGAACAGTTACAGATTGGAAAGGGAAACCTTCTCTAAGATCTACAGAAGTTGCAGAAGAATCCTATCTTCCACATTTCAGTTGATATTTCAAGAACACAAACTTCGTTAGGGCATTCACTGCATCAGCAAATTCCCTTCTATCTACATTCAGCTGTTTTGGAATACTCTGACTCATGATGCAAAGACTGGGGTTTATAGCTTTCAAACTTGATGAAAAATGGTTTACTCTGAGTGTTGATCTTTTTCGAAAGGCCTTAGAGATCACTCTTGCATGACAACATCGTCCCTAAACCAGACTTAGCTTTGGAATTGGGTAAATCTATTAGCTTAACTGAAGCTGAAGAAGAAGCTGTTGCAAGAGAAGTTCATGCTACTCATACAAGAATTGTGTCTGAATCTGACCTCGAGCCCACACAAAGAAGACAGTCTGGTATTGCTTTCAGAGATTCCTTTATTGTGTCAAAGAAGAGGTCTTCTGATTCGTCTAAGAAGCTCAAGGGTATTCAAACTCTTACTCCTGCTAAATAAGAGGCTGCTGACATAATGAAAGCTCTCAAGGAAAGCAAGAAAATGAGCAAGAGACAGCCTGGAACTGGAGGCTCAAATGAAGGAACTGGTAACATACTAGGGGTTCTTGATGAGTCCACAGTCGTCTCTAGAGCCTCAAGTGAAGGAACTGGATCCAAGCCAGGGGTTCCTGATGAGGAAAAGCTAATTCTTGAGTGGGAAGCAGATGTGGACAGTGAACATTTTGACAGAGATGATAATGCTGGGGATGATAATGAGGAAACTAAGCCTGATCCTGAAGAAATATATAAGTAAAAGATGAACCAGGAAAAACTACTATGGAAACCGAAGTTGAATCCATGGTCACTGTTCCTATCCAACAAGTTTCTTCATCTGTTCCTTTACTGATACTTCAGTCATCGATCTCTCATCTCCTAAACCAGTATCTCCTCCCTGTCAAGAATCATTCATTACAACTTTCACCACCAACATCCGCACTACAGCAGAGCAGTTCAGTTCTTGAAATGGTCAAGTCACGGCTCCTGTGCAAATCAGTTCAGGACCTGCGCCTTCTTTGATGACTCCTGGATACATCAGTTCAGGACTCGTGCAAATCTCAGTTTCTCCAACACCATATGTTCCACCATCCAAGAAAGACTATGAGATCCTGTTGTAACCATTGTTTAATGAGTACTATAATCTTCCACCACGAACTGTTTCCCCAGATCCGGTAGCTATTGTTGCTTCAAGAGCTGTTGATCCAGTTGGTTCACCTTCATCAACTACCATTGATCAAGATGAACAATCTACTAGTACTTCACCAACAAATCAGGAAATTCAATCTCAAGTCACTCATCAAGGTGTTGAAGAATAAATTCATGGACATCAAAATGCATAATTTAATAATGCACCCCTCCTTCATAATATTTCTTCAAACTCTAGTTTTGAAGAAACTAATTGACAAGGGGTCATTCCATTAAATTTGCATCATCTTATTCAACTGTTTAATACTATCACTAAGTTGACAAAGAATCACTCATTAGAGAATGTTATTGGCGATCCTTCTCGTCCAATTTCAACATAAAGTCAACTACAAGAACATGCCATTTGGAGCTACTTTGACGCAAATGAAAATCCAACTCCATTCGGTGTGAAACGGTATGGTTGAGATCTACTATCTCAAAGATAGTTTATGGTTTCTGAACAATTTTGTTCAGGACCCGTGCCTCAATTCATGGCTCCTGATCATAGCAGTTCAGGACCCGTGCTTCATGAAATGACGTCTGATCAAATCCGTTCAGACCTCACGCCCAATCGACAAGAGACGTCTGTTGACAATATCTCCTCAGACCTCGTTTCAAATAAACAAAAGGCGTCAGATTATGACATCTCTGGCCCCGTGCCCCCAAGGAAAAATGTTGTTTCTCTAGCAGACAAAACAGATTCGTCACAAAAGGAGATCGAATTTCTATTCAATCATTTCTTTGAAGAATATTTCTCTCCAATAAATGTTCATGCTGAAGAAAACAACAATGATCAAGCAGCGAATGCATCGTTTTGACAAGATGAATTTATCAATCCTTTCTGTACACCGGTACAAGACATTGCTGAGTCTTCCTCATGCAATATTGATAATGAAAATATGCATTCATTTCAACCAACAGAGTCATGAATACCAATGGACAAAAGATCATCCATTAGAACAAGTTATTGACAATCCTACAAATCCAGTGCAAACAAGACAACAGCTTGCCACAGATCCTGAAATGTGTATGTTCGCGCTCACAGTGAGTACAGAAGAACCAAAGAACAGTAAGGAGGCAATGGCTGATTCTGCATGGATCGAAGCAATGCAGAATGAACTTCATCAGTTTGACAGACTACAAGTCTGGGAACTCGTCGACAAACCATTAGGCAAAACAGTGATGAAGCTTAAGTGGTTATGAAAGAACAAAAAAAATAAAGTGGTTCTGGAGAACAAAAAGGATGAAGATCAGTCTGTAATTCCAACAAAGCACAGACTTGTTGCTAAAGGTTATGCTCAAGAAAGAGGGTATTGATTTTGAAGCATCATTTGTCCAGTTGCTCGCTTCGGAAGCAGTTGGGATTTTTGTTGCCACGCACACACATTGTCTTTTCGATCTATTAGGAATGGACGTGAAAACGGCTTTCTTAAATGGTACCACTGAAGGAAAGAGGTTTACGTTGCTCAGCGAAAAGGGTTCATTGATCCAGATATCCAGAAAAAGTCTTAAACCTTCTAAGGCAAAGCTTTGCTATGATTTCAAAGCAAGCTCCATGAGCCTGGTATGATGAACTAGCCAAACTTCCTGATGTCTCAAAGGCTTTTATAAAGGCACATTTGACCCAACTTTATTCAAGATAAATTACGGGGAGATATTCGACTTGTGCGATTTACGTTGTGACATTAAATTTTTGCGGGTCTACAAACCCTAAATATTCAAAAGATTTTGAAATGTTAATGCACAGTAGATTTGAAATGTCCTTCCTTAATAGGGGAAATGAAATTCTTTATAGGACTTCAGATCCACCAGTCCCAAAGGGTATTTTTTATCAATCAGCAAGTCACGCTTTAGAAATTCTAAAAAGCATAATATGGGCAAAATTGTCATCCAATGGTACACCATTGGCTACAAAACCCAAATAGATGTCGATTTGAGTGTGAGAACCCATAGACCAATCAGATTATCGTAGTAAATCGGCGTCACTCGGTGTACTTGACATTAGTAGACCAGACTTAGTGCAAGCAGTATGTTACTGTGCATGTTTTCAAGCAATACCAACTAAAAAACACCTCAAGGAGGTTAAAAGAATCTTTATATTACCTAAAGGGTACTCCATTAACATGGAATCTGGTATCAGATGGATTCTGGATTTGAAAATAACAACATTTTCAGAAGCTGATCATGGCCGGATGCCTTGATACTCGGAAAAAGTCATTTGAAGGGAAAGTTTCCTTGCGTGATAAACTTCGTAGTGATGTCAAAGAACAAAACTGCTCTGCAATGTCTGCAGACAGAGCAGAGTACGTGGCTCGTTATCTGCAAGTTGTGCTTAAGTAATGTGGTTTCGGAGGACAAACTTCAAGTTATGGCTTCAACTACAACAAACTCCGTCTGTTTGCGTCTCTCAGCCATATGCAATATCATGCAACCCCCGATACAACATTCTCACACAAAGCACATCCATACTCGGTATCACTTCATAAAGGAACGGTTTGATAATGATATACTTAAATTATATTTGGTCAGAAACTGAATACCAATTAGCTGTTATTTACGAAAGCCCTTCCTAGAGGATCGGTATTTGTACTCTTGTCAAGAGGATTGGTATGAGAAGTTTGTTATCCAGCAGAATTTGAGGTTCTGACAACGTAATGCTTTGATATTATCATCCACATCATCTTGTAAATATAAAAAAAATTGGTTATGTACATTTCTATGTACATAACCCGGGGGACTCATCGTTAAGGAAATACACGTCTCAGTGCATTTTTCTACCTTGCAACGAAAAGAGACGTCTGTTGGTATTGAGGCTACTCTACAGAAACATTCAAGTTTTGAGCTCTCATGACATGGCTTGCAGTTATTTCTGACTGTAACCCCGCTTTTCAAAATGAGGAACGCATGTCGTCGAAAAGACAGCTGTTCCAGACAACGGGTAATTAATTTTTCACGGGCATGGATTATTTCATATCCATGCATCATAAGAATAAGTGTACGTTCAGTGCATTTATTGTCAATCACTAGAGGATCTGTATTTCATTTGAGAAAAAGTATGTCTTCACAATGAATCAATATTTTTTGTAAGCACGAAAAAGATTTCAAAGATAATTCGTCCTCTCAAACAATGACTTACAACTCCTATTTAAATGAAAATGGGTCATTATTGTGGGGGAGAAAATTCCGAAGTGTCAAATAATCTTTTAAACGGTCTTTCAAAATAAGTCAAGGATTAAACAGTTGAAGTTTTTGATAATGACAGATAACAATTTAAAGGGAGTTAATTCATATTAACTACATGTGCCTTAGATGTCATTTGCTTCAATCTTTAGGGACTTATTTGCAATTGAAGACTTAGTGAATTCGGGCTTAAACTCATTACGACTAATATTGCCAACGCGTCTAGTTTGTAAAAGACTTAGGAATGTTATGGAAATTCTTTCGTATTTAAAAAGCCTTGAAACTGATTCTCACGGGATCGATTTAGTTTATTATTCTGCCGAACACGATCACAAGTTCATGTGTGCAGGATAAGGATTTTTCTGATTCTGAGGTATCGAAACATCAAGGGAAGGAGTACATGCACTGAAAGGTACAATAACTACACGTGATAATCCATTACCACTGCTTATTTACTTGTAGGCCATTCCTGGGAAGACAAATGTCTTCTTCGCAGAGAAAATTAGTGTTTTTATGTGTTATTTCCGGTGCGCTATACCAACCACATGGAGAAGAGATATCTTGTCATTTATGGTATGATCCAATTGAGATACCAGGGAAATGTGCTTTCTCAGAAGATGATCCTAGAGCGTTGGAAGATTGGTTACTGATTTCAATTAATGTTCCTTAACAGTCAATCCACCAACGCTGTGTGTTTTAAAGGAGTAGAATATTTGATCAAAGAGGGAAATTGGTATGATAAGTATGATTACATTCCTCTAGTTACGTCAATATCCGATAGAACAGAACAGTTGTACCTTATAGGACTTAGTTGTCTTAGGTGTATCAGGTTCGTTACTAAGCGGGAATAATTGATCTATCCGCGAGAAAGGGGGGGGGCGGCGACTAAGTTGACTTTGGTGTGTTTCAATTCATATCATCACTATCATGTTAAGAGAAATTAGACATCCGGGACTTAATTGACTTTGGTGTAATGTTTACGGTTTCAAATTATTCTGTACTCATCAAATTGGGCAGACAACATTCAAGATTCTTATGCAAAAATGTAAGAAGGCTAAGAACCTACTCAAGAAAGGATTGCTGATTCAAGGGGAAGCTAAGACAACTTCCAAAAGGAGAGTATCGAGACGGACTACAGACTGCTTACATGGACAAAATGACTATGTCATTTTCGGTTTGAACATTTTCAGGTCCCTGTCTCATACATAAATTAGTGTTATATAAATGTGTATTGTAGACTAATTATAGGCTTATATAAAATAGTGATGAGTACAAATTTTCAAGAATTTCTTAGAAAATTCAAAATCTTTCAAATTACAGTACTCAGACTATCTTATATATCCTTCAATGATTGAGGGGGAGCATTAATATGTTCCAAACACGGCTTGTGAATAATTGGCACACTTTTCTCCGAAAGTTTATAACATATTTAAATCAATTGATATCCAAAATGTCAAATGATTTGAAATTTTTGATAAGGGGAGAAAAATGTGATTAAACAGTAATGTGATCATATTATCAAGTGTATACTTCCACCAACATGTGCTAAACAGTTTCGAATACCGATGCACATGTTGAGGGGGAGCTTTTCTGAAAAGCAAAAACAATCGGGTACTAAACACTTTGATAGTTTTATCATAAGTACCTGATTGAGTTTTTCAACAGTGATTTTATGGCAAGGTGAACTGTACCAAAAGACTGACCATGTATTTACTGTTATCGAAGTTATAAGGATGGTAAGGTTAGGTACTCGTTCCCATGATCCTGCCAGAACCGGAGGGATCTACCCAGGGACTATCCACTAGTTAGTGTAGAAGTCCTTAGGTATGATAAAAGGAGCAAGTAAAATCTGAGGAAAAGGGAATAGTGCCGACTGTAGATGGAGCTAGTACTTGAATAAACCTCACAAGGTTCTAGTTTGAAATCTTTGGGTAAGCACTAAAGGGTTGATAAGATTGAAACGGAATTGTACGGATAAAGGGTGTAAAGGAAAGAAGCCTCCATCAACTTAGGCAGAAACGGAGTCAATCATATGCTGTCAAAATGCACTAAGATGATTGCTGACATTGAAGTGACATCATGGACCCAGTGATGCAATGCACAACCCTCCCAAGCCACTCAGAATCTCTCAAAAGATTTTTGTTTCATTTCTCACGGAGACTAAACATGTAATCTACTGACTCACTCACTCTGAGTAAGTCGGTATTGAAAAGGTGGCAGTCAGCTCCAGCCTCCGATCACTAAAATCAAAACGCACTTTTGAGTCTAGGCCGAGCCAAGAGATCATCAATTTAATCTCGTTTAGGACAATTTAATTTACTTGTTATCACACACTGTGATTAAGTTTTATCATAAGAGTCCTACGCTATTATCTCTTATGATTTTTCCAGAACATTGAGTGGATACGTCACGTATCACAGTTGAAGATGGAAATCTGCGTGCTTGAGCCAACTTCAAACAATGACTCATGGTATGTGACTTGTGAGATCCTTAATGGTCAAACGTGTGAAAACTGGGAAAACCACAACGGTTGCGATTCTACATGAATCAACTTGTCTCCAGTAATACGACTTGACGGATATTGGACTTTGGACAACAAACAAAACTTTCGATGTGTTTACAAACTACTCTTTTGCAAAAGTATCGCATCGATTGTTTTTACAAACCATTTTTCCTCTTATTGCTACCTGTATTATTTACAGGAACATTTAAAGATGGTGATGGAGATACCGTGTTTCCAACAACTCAAGCTATAACCGCCTGTGCTCATTCTAAATGACTCATTCGGAAGATATCATGATAAGCTCAAGTATTGTTATTTTAAAGCTTCCGCAACTCTGAATATTCAAGCTTTCAAGATCAAGAAAAGTGTGAGCAATATCATTCCGAATGACACAAGTTCACAAGATGGCAAAAGATCACATGATGATGATTAAAGATTATGATTGGATGATGATCTCAAAGAAGCTCAAAGATCACATACAAGTCAAGCTAAAGCCTAAAAGTCTAAAGTTCACTGCTTCAGATTCACAAGATACAGATCAATGAAATCAAGCGTTTACGAGCTATACATAAGAATCAATCTTGAGATTGAAGATCTTAAGTTTAGTATTTTCAGGGGTGACCTCCCTTAGGGGGAGATTGTTAGATATTAGAAAAAGACTCGGTCACCCCATGTATTTTACTGTTCAATATAGCTCGTAGTTTAATAGGTAAACGTATGACTTTCGGTATTGAACCGGGTACTAATACCCGGTGTATTGTAAGAACTATAAATACCTCTTCCAACTTTGGAAGAGGTAAGCATCTATTCATTTTACACACACTCTTTAGTGTGTTTTCCTTATTTCTCTCTCAATTTTCTCTCCTCTATAACTTTTCTCTCTGATCTCTTAGTTTATACATGTTTGTGTGAAATTAGGGAACCTACATATATCCTTGATCTTATTGACTAACATTTAATCTTTGGCATAATTAATAAACGGCTTTAGATTTATGTGAGATTCCCTTTTATATTTGGAATATACTTTAGAATTAGTATGAGGGGGTTGGCAACCCCCACACATTGAGGACAATGTATCATTCTAGTATGAGGGGGGAATCTATCGATTTAATACCACTTGCATTTGTCTATGTCTTTCACGTAACCCTGTTTTAGCAAGAAAATACAAAAACAAAAATTGCAAAAAATAAAATAAAGTGTTTATCACAAATGTTTGACTTTCCGCTGGAGAGGGAATAAGAATAATTTTTGATTGGACCGATCATGTTGAGCTCTGCTTACACTCCCTTAACCTTTATAAATGTATAAGCTTTTGCTAGACTTTTATACAATAAGCTTTAAAATGCGAATTCTAGTTCAAAAGGCCAAGATTTTGCAAGTTTCCATAAACGACTTTAAATATGCAAAGCTTAATTTTATGTGGCTAAGCATTCACGGATCTTTTTATTAAAGATTTTAATTTGCTGCAAGAACAAAAAATGATAGAGTTAAATATAAGTTGGAATGCTAAGCAAGGATTAGTTGGAAATCTTAAAAGCTCATGAGTGTAATTTGTGGCTTTTTCTCCCAGTGGCTTCTAAAATGACTAATAATACGTGCTCTTTTTGAAAAACAAGTTAGAGTTTTATCACTCTTAAAAGTCCGTTAAGATCAACATTTTTAAAGTAAAAAGCTTTATCGATGAAGTGATAAATAAGAGTTTTTGATCAAAATATGTTTTTATTTTATAAAAAGAAATTTTCCCAGTATATTGTGTAAATATGAAATGTTGCAAAAAAAATAGATAACAAAAATTGTGTGAAAAATATAATAATGTTGCTAGTATAGTTGCTTAATAAATAAAGGGAAAATGACTTTTTCTAAAATTTAAACATACTTTTGAAACTTAATACTTGTTATCCCTTAAAAATTTTGAAACCAGAGTTTGGTTAATTCTGATCAGTATTCTCTGTGGTGTGTCAAAAGCCTGGGCACATACAGAGTGATGGTCGGGAAGGTTCGTGAAGAAAGATAGTCACTCTAAAGGAATTAATTACCTACAATGTCTTGATCTTTGGAGGAATTTAGCTTACTTTGAGTTATAACTTATAAGTTTTACGGAAAAAAAAATTTTAGGTTAAAGGGTTCAAAAGTCGTAAGAGTCTCGACAAATTAATTCTAGTGGGGGTATCACAAAGCCTCGTACTTAGCCAACGAGGTTGGGATGTGCCTCCGAGAGAAGAAATGTTGCTACATGGGACAATCTCACCTTTGAATTCATATAACTAAAAGTGGAATGTGAAACTTGGAAAGGTTATAACTATCTAAAAATATGGGTTGGATGGTCAAAATTCAAACTTCAAAGTACTGGAAATTAAATTACAGACTGATAACGTACAGACACATCCATACGCCGTATCCAGAGGGGTTTGATACGCCGTATGGAGTGTGTGGGAATACAGACTCGTGCAAACAATTTAAAAATGAGACAAACAATTAAAAAATGATCGAGTTGTCTCTCGGAAAGCACTTTTGTTTTAGCTAGTCATTAAGTTTGACTTTTTCCTTCTTCTTCATTCATCCATCATTCGCTTGCACTTGTCCCCGCGAGTGAATTTCTTCATAATCATTTGGCATGGCACGTATTTCATGAAGAATGGCATGCCGAGTGCAACATCTCTTATTACATCTTCATCGTCAATGATGATAAAACATGTAAGGATAGAAAATTTTCTAACGAAAAACAGGTATATCTATTAGAGCTCCGACTGGACTCTTCCCTTCATGATCGTCCTTGTCCTTAATTATGAAATAATAAAAGCTTTTGGTTATTAAATTAACGGACAAGGAAGGGATGAAGTCAGCATTAACATTTTTATACCCAATCATGCAAGAAAAGTTCATTTTATAACAACACTTAGAACCGGTTTTAATATTATCAGGTTTATTGATAAAAGTTGGCTCAAAATTAACATCTTGATTCGTTGCGGGTTCTAGAGGTGTGTCCAAGTCATTTAATTCGATGTAGTTACCATAAAGTGGGTTAAATGACTCGTTATCCTCTCCTATAAGCTTTGTTTTTTAATCAAGATCTTTCAACATAAAGACCCTCCTGATTATGCTAGTGGCGGACTTAATACTTTTGAAAACAAGTTTTTCTTCCCCGACCCTTAAAGTAATTTTTCTTTTATAAACATCAATCTTGGAATGAGCAGTAGACAAAAATAGTTAACTGAGGATCAAAGGGACATCATCATCCTCGGGTATGTCCAAGATGATAAAGTCTATAGGGAAAATAAATTTGCCAATCCTTACTAGCACGTTTTCAGCAATACCCCTTGGCTATTTTATTATTCAGTCAACTAGTTCAATGGTCAACCTAGTGTGAGATAGAATTCCTAGACCAAGGTTGGTGTAGGTAGAAAATAGCATAACACTCATACTTGCTCCTAGGTCAACAAGGGCTTTATCAAAACAAACATTATGAATAAAAAAAGTAAAGTAAAGCTCCCTAGTCTTTTTCTTTCTAAGGAAAGGTGTGATCATAAGTTTCCAGAATCTTCACATCTTGTCCCTTTCTCCATTCATCACAATAGTAGTTTTGTAGTCGCCTTGGGAAGGGAACTATTTCAGAAAATATGCTTCTGTGTTGTGAGCCCGATACGGCGTATGGACTACATCCCATACGGCGTATCTCAGATGAATCAGCTTTAGCGGTTGAGATCGATTTTACATGGTCCCTTGGGTTTGGTTCTGTCGAGCCGGGTAGACCTCCGTTTCCTCTTTCTTATAAGACTTTGCTCATTTGACCAATTTGAATTTCCAAGTTCTTAATCGATGCTCCTTGATTTCTTATAGCCGCATCGGTAGAAGCTCGAATCTCCTTGATTATGTTTGAGTTCTCTTCGTGTCTCTTTGTTGACTCAGCCATGAATTTAGTCAGAGGTTCCTCTAATGTCTGTCTTCGATCAGGGTACGAAGAGTTTCCATTGTTGCATTGGTAGAATCTTGGCCCTGCTGCTCTATACTATCCTGCATGTTGATAAGGTGCTCCAAACTGTGTGTAATAAGCCTCTTCAAGAGTATTTACTTCTTCCTTCAGTGGGCAGTCCTTTGTGTAGTGTGGTCCTTTGTATAGTTCGCATCTGACCTAAGCAGCGTATACTTTCTCGTTGACTTTCTTAATCTCTCTCTCCCGAGGTTGTTGAGCTGGGCTTGTATAGCAGCTAGTCCGTCAGAAGTTTTAGTACTTCTGGTTTTTGAGGATGTTCCGTTATGCCATTTCTTCTTGGATGGCTATCTTTGCATCTGTAGCAGTTTTAGTGGGAATGGAACCTTTAGAGTCAAGGATATGTCTGGTGGGAACATCGAGCCCATTATAGAACAAGATAACTTCCTGCATATCAGTTTAAATATTTGTTGTGGGACATTTCATCAAAAGTTCCTTAAATGTTTCCCAAGCTCGAAAGAGACTTTCATCCGGTTCTTTTTGACAATTGTTAATCTCCTCCATTTTCTTTGAAGTACGAGCATGTGGGCAGTACTTGTTAAAAAACTTCATTTTTAGGGTTTCCCAGTTTGTAATTGATCCTAAGGTTCGTTCCTAAGCCAACGACTTGCGGCTCTAGTTAAGGACATGGGAAAAACTTGAAGCATTACTTGATCATGAGTTACCTCGAGAATATGAAATAAGTCAACGATCTCAAAGACTTTTTTGATGTGTTCGTTTACGTGTTCATGTTCTGAACTACTAAAAGTATTTTCATGAAGTTCCTTTAGATATTGCCCTTTTAATTCGAAATGAGTTTTGTCATTAATCTTTGGCCTAACAACTCCTGACTTATAGTTTCCATGGGTCTTGCTCATGTATTTCTCTATTTTTTCCATCATAATTTTTGAAGTTTCTTCTTCTGAATGTTCTTTGATGCCAGAAAATAAATCGAGCTCTGGTGAACTCGATTCCACAAGACCAGGTGTCTCGTAGAGCCTCCTTTTTGAGCGAAATGCACTTTTCGGGTTTTCAAAAGGTGTAATTAGTTCCTTAGTCGAACTCCTAGTCATGCATCACCTGAAACAGAGGATAATAAATCAGTAGGATAGGCTATTTGGAAAGAATGCGGAAAATTAAACACGGAAATAAATTTTAGTTCTGTTACTGTATCAAATGATCAATACGCCGTATTGTCTGCTGAAGGTCAATACGTCGTATTGATTATACAGAATTCGCCGTATTGTATGGAAGAACAGATACGTTGTTTAGACTGTAGATCAATACGTTGTTCTGAGTGGAAAGGTCGATACGTCGTATCCAACTGGTGGATACGGCGTATCTGTTGATCTGTCAGAACAGAATACTTAGAAAACAATTAAATAATGCGGAATTTTAAACACACAATTAAATCACACAATTAAATTATAAACATAATTAAATTACACTAATTAGATTAATCTAAGCTAATGGTTAGAAATACTAATAAAATTAAAGGTTAAACTTTTTCACTCCCCGACAGTAGCGCCAAAAACTTGATGTGTTGTCGTGTAGGGTTAATTTATTGATTACCAATTTTTAATATTATATTTAGCTGACTTATCCTAAAACAACACTTTAACGGGCAGTGTACCCGATCGGATGGAGTTTCGTGGTAAGTAAGGTGTCGAACACTAAGAGCGAGTTTGTTAACCTTATATTCTATCAGTATATTAATTACTCTAATTAAGTTAATTCTAATTACTTGTTAAACTTATGCTATGTACGAAAACAATCAGAAGTTAATTCTAATTCTATCAATATATTAATTACTCTAATTAAGTTAATTCTGAGAGACTGGCATAGGTTTTGTGGTGACTATTAATAAATTCTAAACACATAAAACATGCTGAGAAAAACAATCAGGAAGACTTATAAAACAGCGGTACAAGCCAAATAAGAGAAAACTGTATTAGCCATATTAAATCCGATTAAATGCTGGTTTGTTTATTTAGTGCAATGATTTCTTATCTCGAAGTGGCATATCATTCTTAAGACTTAGGCGGGACATCATCCTCAGACCCAAACACGTTGAATCCTGTCACAATTAACGTATCCACATAAAGCATCCTTTAGTTTAATTATAATCTATCTAGGGATTATAGCAATGGTAATCTTGATAAACCCTAGCCCATCGGGACTTTACCCACTTATTGTTTGACGGTATTTTATATATTGGTAGTCCACTATTCAAATCTTTATCAATTAATTAAGAACATACTTGTTGAAACATTACGGGTCACGTGTTAGTCCAACTAAGCTCTTAATTTAAAGACAAAGACAGAACATTATATGTGATCCTATTGGTCCAGTAATATAAAACACGATATGGAGAGCTATACAGTTTTCTAGCTCACTTGTAAGGCGTAAAACTAGACCCTGTTGTATGATGTCGCATTATTCTGAAACACGTAAACAAGTATCAGTGATATACATAATTAAAATTTTCAAACACGAAAATTAAGGAAATCAATTTTAAAAAAAATCCAAACATTTAATCTATTTTGATGGCTAATACCAAAGGATATTAAGACCATAACCATTGTAATTATAAAGATAAAGTGACATTTAACCAAGGTAAACTAAACGTTTCATCGAATGATACCAAAAATTAAATGATTACAAGAGTATAGGAATTACACGGTGTCTTCTATGAAATTGTGATCGATGCTTGACCTTTGGTGGCTCTTCTTTTCTTCAGAAAATCATCTTTTATGAGTATGGTATGAAGAATATGATTTTGCACACTGAAAACTCATTTTTGAGTCTTCTATTTATAGTCTCTTAAAAAGGCTGGATAAGCCGTATTAGACTAGGCCAATACAGCGTATTGGGGTGTATCCATTAGAGTGTGCGCAAAGTTTAAAATCAATATGATATTCATTCCCAAATAATAATATCTTCGTATCTCTGAATGGTTATCTTGATGGATACAGCGTATGGAAGAAGGTGAATACGCCGTATTGGGAATTGGTTGAACACATTTTCTTGTGATGACTTGGCACTGATATGCCGTATCTCTTTTCCTGGATACGGCGTATTGGTTAGATTTTAGCAATCTTCAAATATCTTCGTTTTAGCTCCAAAATATGTGCCTTTTAGCATGTCTTCACAAATCACTCATCAATTACTGCAAATAACACTTTTAAGCAATTAAGTATAAATTCTTTCAATAATTATATAAAAATGGGTAACTTATTGGGATAAATGATAGTATAAATGTGACGTTAATTGATGTCATCAAATATCCCCCCACTTGAATCCTACTTGTCCTCAAGTAGACTCTAGATTATATTGAAAATGTATCCTAACCGAAGTCAATGATTTTTCCGTTTAAGCACTTCTTTTGATTTAATCACATGTACAGGACCAAGCACCTCACAAAATATGGAAATGAAATCACTAAGATCGCTCAACTAATCAAGGGTGTAACATTTAAGTGGTATGCTCATTTGTTCGGTCGTGATTAGCTTCGTATCATATGCTTGGTAAAGATACACATCTCCACCACTAAAGCTAAGGAGAAACAAGTCAAAAGGTAAATTGGGTTTTTATTATAAGGCTAAAGGTTAATCATTCTAACAATCTTTCACCGATAGCACCATACCAACAAGGCAGCTGAAGCACACATACACGGCCGTAACAACGGAATAGACATGTGTGTTCGAACATATCCTTATTCAATTTTAACCAAAGGTTAGGATGAAGAATGATATAGGGTAGGGACCTTCTAGTTTTCACCAAAAGTATTAAACGAACAAGGAGGCTAAATCATGCATATATGTCCGTAACGACGGAATAGACATGCATGACCCAATATAAACCTCGTTCGAATAAAACCCAAGGTTAATTGCTAGAAATGGGAAGTAAATTGTTGTTATATAAAATTTACAAAACAAATAGATTACGCTAGAACAAATTAAGTAGTTGCTAGTAACTTTTCTTGACCGTTCCATGATAAAGACTCAAAATACATACAAACGCCTCGATCATAGAGATGACAAAGACAACCTAAGTTGGCGTTCCCATAACGGTCAACTTCCCTTACATCCCAAAGTTACATACTTTTACAAAAGCGGTGATATCGGCCACTCAATACAAAACTATACATTGTTGATTTTTATCCACGAATAATCGATCCTTCCAAGAATTTCATCGGTTTAAGTTTAGCAAACCGACTATAAAACTTCCATCTCTTTTTTGATGCATTTTCTATTTTTTTTATTCTTTTGTTTTTTAAACATAATCCTCGGTGCAATTTCACCGTCATCAGAATCATAATTTTTCTGGATAATTTTTTTTAACACTTCATCTTCAGACATAATACATAATCGCGAAAGTAGCAAAATACACGAGCTACATATTTTCCTATTGCATTGTGTAATTTCCCGACCTAACCAGAGATAGAAAATTTCACTTTGACATAGGAAATACAAAACTTTATACAAAAGCAACTAGCAACTTTGATTGAGTAGGCTTAATCTACAGGGTAGGCTAAGGTGTAAAGGTGTAACGAAATAAACATATGGTGTGAAAAAGACAGGAATGACTCAACAGGTTTTTCTAGGGGATCTTACTCTTATAGTGAGAGTAAGCAAAGGGTTACACGGGATTTAACTAACCAGTGTAGTTAGTTAATTTTACAACATTTAGGCTTTTTGGTGTATTCCTATAAATTTACCAATTAAAAATGTTTCTCCATCTAAGTCCATAGTACTCATCGTTGTGGTCTCGAGTGATATACCAAGCCAAGTTCTAAAGTCTACTACATCACCGGCACACTCATAATTTTTGTAAAATTTTTAGTAAACGTTTGGAAATGGAATAGGCATAATTCTCATAATTTGGCATTAAGGGTTATAGTGCACGAGGTCATGTAACTAATAATTTTTACAAAAGTTATGCTAGAAAAAAATTTAAATTTGGCATAATTTAAGCATATAGCATATTATTTGTAAAAGAAAAGACAAGTAGGCGTTCTAATTCTCCATCCCCCCACTTAAATTATACAATGTCCTTGTTGTATAGATAAAAGAATTAAAGAAAATGGGAAATAGAATTAGAACGAGGAACTCCCCTGATATGTTGCTCGGGATGATTCTCTAATTTGAGTTCTTGAGCAAAAGTGTGTTGATGAAGCTTCAGAATGCTCGTACGAGTTCAACACACGCCTTTTTCATAGTATACCTTATCGTCGATCTTCCTTATGGCAAGGTCTTGCATAAAAGTTTAGAAGATAAAAGTGCAATTCCTCTCTCGGTTATACAATGGTTACAATGCAGGAAAAAAATTAAACACACAACTGTACAGGGATCAATACGCCTTATCCCAAACCCTAGGATACGCCGTATGTAACCTGTAAAAACAATTAAATAGTTTCAAAGTACTGGAAATTAAATTACAGACTGATAACGTCCAGACACATCCATACGCCATATCCAGAGGGGTTCGATACGCCGTATGGAGTGTGTGGGAATACAGACTCGTGCAAATAATTTAAAAATGCGACAAACAATTAAAAAATGATTGGGTTGTCTCCCAGAAAGCACTTTTGTTTCAGCTAGTCATTAAGTTCGACTTTTTCCTTCTCCTTCATTCATCCATCGCTCACACTTGTCCCCGTGAGCGAATTTCTTCATAATCATTTGGCATGGCACGTATTTCATGAAGAATGGCATGCCGAGCGCAACATCTCTTGTTACATCTTCATCGTCAATGATGATAAAACATGTAAGGATTGAAAATTTTCCAACGAAAAACAGGTATATCTATTAGAGGTCCGACTGGACTCTTCCCTTCATGATCGTCCTAGTCCTTAATTATGGAATAATAAAAGCTTTTGGTTATTAAATTAACGGACAAAGAAGGGATGAAGTCATCATTAACATTTTTATACCCAATCGTGCAAGAAAAGTTCATTTTATAACAACACTTAGAACCTGTTTTAATATTATCATGTTTATTGATAAAAGTTGGCTCAAAATTAACATCTTGATTCATTGCGGGTTCTAGAGGTGTGTCCAAATCATTTAATTCGATGTAGTTACCATAAAGTGGGTCAAATGACTCGTTATCCTCTCCTATAAGCTTTGTTTTTTAATCAAGATCTTTCAACATAAAGACCCTCCTGATTATGCTAGTGGCGGGCTTAATACTTTTGAAAACAAGTTTTTCTTCCCCGACCTTTAAAGTAATTTTTCTTTTGTAAACATCAATCTTGGAATGGGCAGTAGACAAAAATAGTCAACTGAGGATCAAAGGGACATCGTCATCCTCGGGTATGTCCAAGATGATAAAGTCTATAGGGAAAATAAATTTGCCAATCCTTACTAGCACGTTTTCAGCAATACCCCTTGGCTATTTTATTATTCAGTCAACTAGTTCAATGGTCAACCTAGTGTGAGATAGAATTCCTAGACCAAGGTTGGTGTAGGTAGAAAATGGCATAACACTCATACTTGCTCCTAGGTCAACAAGGGCTTTATCAAAACAAACATTATGAATAAAAAAAGTAAAGTAAAGCTCCCTGGTCTTTTTCTTTCTGAGGAAAGGTGTGATCATAAGTTTCCAGAATCTTCATATCTTGTCCCTTTCTCCATTCATCACAGCAGTAGTTTTGTAGTCGCCTTAGGAAGGGAACTGTTTTAGAAAATATACTTCTGTGCTGTGAGCCCGATACGGCGTATGGACTACATCCCATACGACGTATCTCAGATGAATCAGCTTTAGCGGTTGAGATCGATTTTACATGGTCCCTTGGGTTTGGTTCTGTCGAGCCGGGCAGACCTCCTTTTCCTCTTTCTTGTAAGACTTTGCTCATTTGACCAATTTGAATTTCCAAGGTCTTAATCGATGCTCCTTGATTTCTTATAGCCGCATCGGTAGAAGCTCGAATCTCCTTGATTATGTTCGAGTTCTCTTCGTGTCTCTTTGCTGACTCAACCATGAATTTGGTCAGAGGTTCCTTCAATGTTTGTCTTCGATCAGGGTACGAAGAGTTTTCGTTGTTGCATTGGTAGAATCTTGCCCCTGCTGCTCTATACTATCCTGCAGGTTGATAAGGTGCTCCAAACTGTGTGTAATAAGCCTTTTCAAGAGTATTTCCTTCTTCCTTAAGTGGGCAGTCCTTTGTGTAGTGTGGTCCTTTGTATAGTTCGCATCTGACCTAAGCAGCGTATACTTTCTCATTGACTTTCTTAATCTCTCTCTCCCGAGGTTGTTGAGCAGGGCTTGTATAGCAGCTAGTCCGTCAGAAGTTTCAGTACTTTTGGTTTTTAAGGATGTTCCGTTATGCCATTTATGAGAGTATTCGACCATTTCTTGGATGGCTATTTTTGCATCTGCAACAGTTTTAGTGGGAATGACACCTTTAGAGTTAAGGATCTGTCTAGTGGGAACATCGAGCCCATTATAAAACAAGATTACTTCTTGTATATCAGTCAAATAGTGCTAGGGACATTTCATCAAGAGTTCCTTAAATCTTTCTAAAGCTCGGAAAAGGCTTTCGTCCTGTTCTTGTTGAAAGTTGTTAATCTCTTCCATTTTCTTTGAGTGCGAGCAGGTGGGCAGTACATATTTAGAAACTTTGTTTTCATGGTTTCCCAGTTTGTAATCCAGCCTGATGGTTCGTTCCTGAGCCAACGACTTGCGACTCCAGTTAAGGACATGGGAAAAACTCGAAGCATTACTTGATCTTGAGTCACCTCAGGAATATGAAATAAGTCAAAGATCTCGAGGACTTTTTCGATGTGTTCGTTTGCGTCTTCATGTTCTGAACCACTGAAAGTATTTTTGCGAAGTTCCTTGAGATATTGCCCTTTTAATTCGAAATGAGTTTTGTCATTAATCTTGGGTCTAACAACTCCTGACCCATAGTTTCCACGGGTCTTGCTCATGTATTGCTCCATTGTTTATGTCATAATTTTTGTAGTTTCTTCTTCTAAATGTTCTTCGACGTCAGAAAATAAATCGAGCTCTGGTAAACTCGACTCCACAAGACCAGGTGTCTCAAAAAAGCCTCCTTTTTTAGTGAAATACTCTTTCCGGGTTTTCAAAAGGTGTAATTAGTTCCTTAGTGGAACTCCTTGTCATGCATCACCTAAAACAGAGGATAATAAATATGTAGGACAGGCTCTTTGGAAAGAATACAGAAAATTAAACACGAAAATCAATTTTAGTTCTGCTACTGTATTAGATGATCGACACGCCGTATTCAATTGATTTGAATACGCCGTATGTTCTGCTGAAGGTCAGTAGGCCATATTGAATTTACAGAATACGCCGTATTGTTTGGAAGAAAAGATATGTTGTTTAGACTGTAGAGATCAATACGCTGTTCTGAGTGGAAAGGTCGATACGTCGTATCCAACTGGTGGATACGGCGTATCAGTTGATCTGTCAGAACAAGATACTTAGAAAAAAATTAAATAATGCGAGAATTTAAACACACAATTAAATTACACAATTAAATTACACAATTAAATTAAATACAAACAGAATTAAATTACACTAATTAAATTATTCTAAACTAATGGTTAGAAATACTAATAAAATTAAGGTTAAACTTTTTCACTCCCGCGCAATGGCGCCAAAAACTTGATGTGCTGTCATGTAGGGTCAATTTATTGATTACCAATTTTAAATTTATATTTAGCCAACTTATCCTAAAACAACACTTTAACAGGCAGTGTACCCGATCGGGTGGATTTTCGTGGTAAGTAGGGTGTCGAACACTAAGAGCGAGGTCGTTAACCTTATATTCTATCAGTATTTGAAATACTCTAATTAAGTTAATTCTAATTACTTGTTAAACCTATGCTATATACGTTTTCTAATGATGATGGGGGTTTTTCAGTCTGAGAGATTGGCACAGGTTTTATGGTGACAATAATCAATTCTAAACACAATAAACATGCAAGAAAACAATCAGAAGATAAAAGAGCGGTACAAGCCAAATGATAGAAAACCGTATTGGCCATATTTGATTCGATTAAACGCTGGTTTGTTTATTTAGTACAATGATTTCTTATCTTGAAACGGCATATCATTCTTAAGACTTAGGCGGGACATCATCCTAAGACCTAGACATGTTGAATCATGTCACAATTAACGTATCCGCATAAAACATCCTTTTAGTTTAATTATAATCTATTTAAGGATTAAAGCAATTGTGATCTGGATAAACCCTAGCCCATCGGGACTTTACCACCTACTGTTTGACGGTATTTTATATACTGGTAGTCCACTGTTCAAATATTTATCAATTAATCAAGAACATACTTGTTGAAACATTACAGGTCACCTGTTGGTCCAACTAAGCCCTTAATTTAAAGACAAAGACATAACGTTATTTGTGATCCTATTGGTCTAGTAATATAAAACATGATATGGAGAGCTCTCCCAGTATCTAGCTCACTTTTTAAGCGTAACAAGACCCAGTTGAATGATCAAACACGTAGACAAGTATCATATGATAAACATAATTAAACTTTCAACGATAAATTAAGAAATCGATTTTAAAACAAACCAAACATTAAATCTTCATTAAGATGGCTAATACCCTAGGGTATTAGACCATAACCATTGTAATTATACAAGTGTGATCAAATAACCAAGGTAAACTAAGCGTTTTACGAACGATACCAAATATTAAATGATTACAAGAGTATAGGAATTACACGATGTCTTCTATGGAATCGTGATCGATGCTTGACCTTTGGTTGCTCTTCTTTTCTTCAAAAAATCATCTTTTATGTGTATGGTATGGAGAATATGATTTTGTACACTAAAAACTCATTTTTGAGTCTTCTATTTATAGTGTCTGAAAAAGACTAGATACGATGTATTGGGCTAGGCCAATACGACGTATTAGGGTGTTTTCCTTGGAGTGCGCGTTAAGTTTATAATCAATACAATATTCATTCCCAAAATATAAATATCTCCATATCTTTGAAAGTCTATCCAGCTGGATACGGCGTATGGCAGACGAGTGATACGCCGTATTGGGAATTATTTATATGTGTTTTCTTGTGAAGAGTTAACACTGATACGCCGTATCTCTTTTCTTGGATACGGCGTATTGGTCAGAATTATGCAATCTTCAAATATCATCGTTTTAGCTCCAAAATATGCGCCTTTTAGCATGTCTTAAAAAATCACTCTTTAATGACTGCAAATAACACTTTTAAGAAATTAAGTACAAATTCTTGCAATAATTATATAAAAGTGGTTAGTTTATTCGGGATAAATGATGGTATAAGTGTGACGTTATTTGATGTCATCATTCTGAATACTAGTATGAATACAACACACATAGAATTCCAGAAAATAAGCATACGACCATAATCATTCAATCGTCCAGAAGGTTCCTGTATAAAAACATAAGAAAACAAGTGCAATTCTATCTCCGGATAATCGTCGGTTAGAAAACAAATCCTAAAAATTTAAAACTGTATAGGAAGTCGATACGCCGTATCCATATTTCAGGATATGCCGTATTAAGACATGTATTAAAATCCTAAGTACGAGTCAGAGGTCGAATATGTTGTATTCGTTTAATGAATACACTGTATCGACAAGTCTGACAATAAATTTTAAGTGTAGAAAAATAAAATGGATAACGTCTAGGTCTGGGTCAATATGCCGTATCCATAGGGTTTGGATACGCCGTATCGACTACCTAGGAAGACAAACTTGATAAAAACTTGAAAATACATTTCGGGTTGTCTCCCGGCAAGCAGTTTTGTTTACAAAAAAGTCTTTAAGTTAGACTTGTTTCTAGCTTCACTTGGTACGTGTCATGGACCATCCTTCGTCCTTCTTTCAGAAAACATCTTGGTAGATTTGAAAAACGTTTTTTTTTGGTTCGGAACTAAATGTCATATTTATATTCCTTGATTCCGACATATTCCTCCACTGGTCCGAATGAATATTTCACTACCTCAAACATCTCTGATTTGCATGTTGGTGGTCTCACATAAGGAATTCTAAGTAGCTTGCATCTTTGCTCCTTGGATCTTTCTTCTTCTTCTTCGTTAACATAGTAAGGAGGGTCTTTTTGAATCAAGTAGTCTTCTAAATCACGGATGTCATCATCGTCATCTCCTATAAGCTCTTGTTCATCAAATTGCCCTTCATCTTTTCGAGTTTTATAATCATTATTTATTCGTGCATGATCATTAAATATCCTAGAAACATCAAGATAAAGGTTATAGTTAGAATTAGTATTGGCTCCTATGTGGTTTGCATGCTCAAAATCCTCCCATTCATCACTAGGTGAATGATGGGTCCTAGTATTGTCACTTGGTTCTTCGTCTACCCCTTTTGATATTTCAAAGATTTCCTTACTCTTTAAAGTTTCATCTTTTAATTCACCCTATTCAAGATTCTCATACCATTTAAACTTTCAAAGTAAATCATGTCTCCATTTCGAATCACTCCAGGTAAATCTCCACCATTGCAATATTTTTCCATTTTCCAATTGCAAGTGGGCCATTTAGCATGTCCATTCTTGAAGCGACGCGGTTCGCAAATATGTTCAATATCGTCGCTAGGTTCCATCCAAGGTCCATAATCCAACCATGGCATATTAGCCACCCATGGAACGTCTTTGTTCCATTCATATATCCATGGTCTTTATAATTATCGTAAGTCTTGAATCCTGGAATATCATTAGTGAGTACATCCACATCAATCTTAAGCAGATAATTAAATTCCTTGAATGCTTCACATAGAGATGTTTCAAAGTGAAACATATCAGTATCGACCTTAAAGATTTAAGCAATCTCATTTTCTTCAATCAAATTTCCATCTCTAAAGTTAGAAAGCTTATCATCTTTTTTTCATCATCTCCTCTTGTCCAATAAATCCATAACGCATTCTTCGTATACCAATCCATCGTCATATAATTACTAAACTTCGAAGCAAACCATTCATCGAAATCAACATTTGATGGATCATATTCCATACCCACATCAAGTCCATATACTTTCATTTGTTTCTTAATTTCCACATACTCATCGAATTGCTTTTTGTAACTCCGGATAAACAACGTAGCAATCACACTTTCTTTGACTTCATTACTCTCCATCGTATGATCACCGTATTTTAAATCTAGCCATTCCTCCACAGTTACATCAATCAACCTTACCAACCTTTCATTAATGAAGATCACTGCTTCCGCATATATTTTTTACACTCATCATAACACAATTTCCTTTCATAAACATCAAGGTTCCCATTATCAAAATCATCCATTTGCTGCTCAATGATTGGGAAATAAGAAAGCTTAATAATTTTTACCTCATAAGTAAACAAATCGTCATCCATTATACTTAATCGGTTGAATGCATTAAAAATCGTTCCAAGAGGTGCATCACAAGTAGACAAATCATCATCGATCATGAGTAACCCTAGTGCTTTGGATTCTTCCTTAATTACCTTCATCTTAGCTACTAAAAATATCCAGAAAATTGTTAGTAGAATCAGTTTGAAAAAAAAGTATATAGAAACATTTAAACGCCAAACCCGAATACTAAAATTTTAAGCCCGCTGTTGTATCAGATGGTCGATACGTCGTATTCAATTAACTAAATACTTCGTATTGATTTGTTGAACAGAATACTTTGTATTGGTTACGAAAGGTAGATACGTCGTATTCAACTGGGTGAATACGCCGTATCGGTTGTTCGACTAGAACAGTAACAGAAAAGAAGAACAATGCAAAAAACAAATAAATATGCAAAGTTATACAATACAAAAAAATCACACAAAAATACAGATGAAAGATTCAGACACCAAGACAAAGACTTAAAATTAAATTATACTAATCTAAATTTTGTTAAATCTAAACTAAAATACTAATAGAAGTAAGAATTCTCTCCGACAACGGCGCTAAAAACTTGATGTGTCGTTTGTGCTATCAGGTAAATATTTATAATCAATTTTTACTATTTAATTACAATTTTGACTGACTTTACCACAAAACAACACTGACATGAGAAATAAATTATGTGAATCTCAAGAACTAAGTAATAATAATCAGGAGGGTAGATACCAACATTGGCAGTGTAACCCGCAGTGAAGTGATTATAAATAAAGAGTATTGAGGGGTGTTGATACAACTACTAGCGAGAGTAATTAATTACGTAAAGTCTACAAGTATTTTATTTAATCAAAGTTAGTCCCTAATTTATTCTAGTGTATCTAACCCTAATTTTTTAAAAACCAAAACCTTAAACGTAAAAGGTGTGGTTTCAAGCCTAAAGAGACTGTCATGAGTTTTGGTTTACCTAACTGAGAATAGGGCGATTAAAACGACACACAAGTTGACAATGTAAAGATAAAGCGAAGACGGTCAGAATCATGAGCCTATAGTAATGGAAACGTATTAACTATATTAATCTAATAAAACACAAGATTTAGTTTAAAAGTGCATAAGATTGTCCTAACTACAATGTAGATATATCATTCTAGATTTAGATTAGAACTTCTTTTCTTCTACTTTCTCTTCTTCTTCTCATTCCTAAAGAATTAAAATAGGGTAAAGAGTGAAGATTTTCAAAAAAATCCAAAATCTGAACAATATCAGTCAGCAATAAACACACATCCGCATTAAAGTACTAGCATATTGTTTTTTTTATAATCAAACTTAGAAGACAATAATGGCGATCTAATTGAATCCTGAGAAATCATCGAGACATTACTCAACTACCACTTTAACTGCACTTTATAAACTAGTAGTCTACTGTCCAGTTTACCCCACAATGAATCAGGAAACGTTCTTTGTTTAGTCCCTCAGGTCAACCTGCTAGATCCAACTTGTCACTAAACCAAAGGAAAATACTATCAATATTTTTATGGTGTACGGAATTGAGTTGATTTTAGGTTTGATATCACTATTACATCTAGAAACTATAAATTTCATAATACATATAGCAATATAATTAAGATGCACCTACATCCTAGCACAACGCACAATATGTTTTCCTATATCAATTTTGAATGATATGCGAAGTGTATCGCGATACTTAAGCACATAAACTAGTAAAAATTGATAACCAAAAACAACATACACACATACGAATACTATGCAATCTGAGATAACATAACCCATAACTTAAAAAATTAATATAAAACATGGCATAATACCAAGAAATAGCCCGATTAACCAATTTAACGAATACAAATGTCCGTAGATGATCCAAGGTAAAGATAACTATAAAGCACGATACCACCAACCGAAACGCTTAATAAGAGTATAAGAAACCGTACAATGTTTTCCCTATTGATTGAAGGCATTTTGTCAGACCTCTGTCTTCTCTTCTCTTCTAAAAGTCAAACCTGGTGGTTAATGCCTTCTTCTTAGTGTTCGGTATATGTTTTGCACAGTAAATAAACGTTTTTAGGGTTCGGTATTTATAAGGCCTAGAATTTGGTCGATACACCGTATTGAAGGAGTTCAATATGGCGTATTGGGGTTGTTCTTGGGAGGAGGGGACCGCTCGATTCATAAATCTCTTTTCATGAATATCCAATACTTAATCTTCGATAATCAGTGAATAAGGGTCACTCTATACTACGGCTAATTGGTTTCTTCAACAACTTCGTGGTTGCTTGTGAAGTCAGGGCACAAATACGCCGTATCTTCCTTGATGGATTCGGTGTATAGATAGTCAGAACAATAGTCTTCATGATTTCTTCGTTTAAGCTCCAAAATGCGTGCATTTTAGTTAAACTTCACCAATTGCTCCATATTTACTGCAAATAACAAATATAAACGATATGTACAGTATCTCAATTTCATCGCAAAAAAATAATGTAAAAAGAGCAATTTAGATGGGATAAATGATGAAAAAAGTGAACGTTTAATTGATGTCATCATAATGTCAATCTACGTGTACTATTTTCACAATTTGAGAACGAAAAAGAGGGGGGAGAAGTGTGTTTCACGAACATAGATCAACATCAGAAAGCTCACACAAGAAAGCTCAGATTTTCCGCATCTTTGGGGTAAGTTACTAAGTTTGCAGCCATCGTCGATTAGTTGTTCAACATGTGCGTAATAACTTTTTTGTGTACATGCATTTAATTTCTAAAAATACAATTTTTGCGCATTTTCATGGTTCAAAAAATCCTTCAAAGAACTTGCACGCCATGTGAAATGTTATAAACACTATCAGCGGTGTCGTGGATTTTCAACGTATAGCCCTTAAAGTATCGTTACCGAAACTGGTGCCAAGGTTTATATCATCTTACGGGGTTTTCTTGCTATAAAAAACTTGAATATCCTTGAAGAAGACGGTTCGACACCAAGTTCCCTGCGGATGGAGCGTGTTTGTTGAAAAAAAATGAAGCCGTTTTGATTGCCAGCTGCTTCGCTCCTATGTTATATCCCTTAGAACTACATCGTTTAGATATTAAATTACATAGAAGTCAAAAGTGTTATGTTTCTTATGATTTATTATACATTTGTAAAACCATTTGATATCTTAGCTATTAGTAGAAGGTTTAATGCATTGCGCGATATTTAGGTTTATTTATACCCTATTCGTATGTAAATAACAAATGTTTCTATTTGGTTTAACGAGAATTTTGTTTTTACATTGTCTTGTGACGTGGCATTTATTTTATCTAAATGTATGGAAAATATTGTAGGTTTTGTGCATGAAAGTTTGCATATTTGTTTGTCCCCGGATTTTGAGT